>RJWM01034095.1:0-20237 GCA_004363535.1 Dasyprocta punctata
CCTTTCATTAAAAACCCTGATAGATCAACCTCTGTCTTTTCATATCCTCAAAGTTAAATTTTTTTCTGAGTTGTCTACACTTGGGCTCTGTATTTTTTCTTTTTTTCTATACAAGCATTTGTTTTCCTACCTCATAAGATTGAAATGTCTTCCTAAGATAACCAATCTTTTCTATGTCATTAAATTTAATCATTTTTTTCTCAAATTTTATCTCAATTGGGCATTTGCCATTTGATTTTTTTTGCTTGTTTTCTCTCTTGTAGAAAGCAACTGTAATGAACCTGCCGATTTATTTCTACCCTTAATATCTTTCTTACCTTTGTTCTTTTTAGCTCATTTAGACCCAGTCTGAGAATCATGTTGCCTCTTACTCTGCTCTTAAATGATATCAACTATTCCCTGAGCTTCAATTATTCTCTCTATATAAAAATCTCATTGATTCAGCACAATCCCTTCCCTTGAGATTCAATTTATATTTTTTAGTTGTGCGTCTATATAACCAATTGAATTTTTTGCAGTACCTAAAATCTTAATCTGCTTCCTTTTTTAACTTTCCTTGGAGAATAAATGTCACCACTTTCCTCTATTCATGTTAAAAACAATGATTTAATTGGTTTTCTTTCGGTTCCCACATTTTCTTTAACATGTTTTAATTAGTCATGAGTCTGTTAGTATGGTTCTTAACCATCACTTACATACTTCTCTGGATTTGCATTGCCCACCATTTCTTTTCCCTGAAATTCATTAACAACTCCTTATCCTCTTGCTCTGTTGTTCCTCTTACCCTGCTCCAATATATTTACTAGTTTTTACTCAAGTGATATTTTAAAATTGAAGTCTTGACAAGGCTGTCTTTTAACAAAATGATTTTGATAGCATATGTTGTCCTTAAAAAACGTTATAAAATGTTAATATTTTGAGAAACCCTATCCATATATTTATTTCTAACTATAAAAGCCTCAAGACTTAGAATGATCCCAGCTTTTACTAAAGAGTAAAATATACTTTAAACAAAACTTGAAATGTTGACTGATATTTTTCTGACCTTGGTCACAAATGATTGTTTAGTGTTGTAGCTACAAAACAAAACAAACAAAAAATATGAACTACCATTGGAAGGGGAAAGCGTGCATTTGGAAAAGACAGCTCCACAAAGTGCCTGAAGTCAGGTTATGTATCTCATCCTCCTTCCCGGAGCTACCAATAAGACAGGTGGAAGAGCACAAAATAATTTGATAGAACAAAACAAAGCAAAACAACAAAACCAAACCAAAATGAACATACAGGCCCAATAGAATGTATATTTGAATTGCTTGAATTTCACAAGCACTAGAATATATGATTCCTTTAAAATGGGTTGCTATTACTTCTTTGTAACTGACTGTACCTTCATGTCTTAAGGAAACATTGTAACTACTTTGTCTCCCTTCTCAAAAAAAAAAAAAAAAAAAAAAAAGATAGATCTAGACATTCTAGTTAGGCCTGTATGGAGCTTAGAAATTGACACTGTCCTAACAAGTAAAAAACTAAAGAAATAGGAAAACTGACAACTTTTCTTAGATCTATTAAAAAGCGAAGTCATTGAGCAAAATGTTACCCCCAAATTATAGAAATTGACAAATGAATACATAGAACAATTTGTCATGTCAGAAAGTCAATAAGTAGAACTGTCACAGAATCTAGTACTGGTGTAAGGGAACCTGAAGCATAATTAACAAATCGCTAGAGACTTGACTTGGAATAATCTAAGTGTTAAAAACTGCAGGGGTGCCAGACATGGTGGAACATCTCCATAGTCTTTGCTACGTGGGAGAAGGAGGTGGGAGAATCTCTTAAGCCCAGTTGTTTGAAATTAACCTGGAAAAAATAACACAAGATATTCTAGCCACTAAATCCAGAATTAAAACCTAGTGAAAGAAGTCAGAGAAAATGAACAACTTACTAACAAAGGAGTAAAAGTAAAATCATATCAAACTTCTTCCTCAAAACAGAGCACTCAAAATATAATAAAATGTGTGTCATATCTAAAAGACCAAGAGAAAAAAATACTACTTAGAATTCTAAACTGGCAAAATTATGAATCTCTATATTAAAAGTTTGAGTAATTGCATGAGTTATTTTGATTAGGAATAGAAGTAAAATTGGTTACAACTTAAATAGTTTGATTTAACATCATAAGTGTTTTGAAATTTGAGCAAAGTTAATGAGAAATGAAGCCTTTTTCAAGGGCACAAAAATTGAGGGAATTGGTTGCTTTGGAAGAGTTATTTGGACATTTGCAAGATGATACTGATAGATAAGTGCATGTAAATAACATAAGGAAAATCACTGGAGATGGAATAAATCAAGATAAAATGAAAGCTGTAATTTATAAAATTTTAAATAGATTACTGAAAACCACTTGATCAAAATAAAAATCGCATCAGTGTACTTGATTTTTCATGCTTCTGTATAAGTGAAACAAAAGGCAGCAATAGTATAAGGGATAAGAGAAAGAGACTTAAAGTAGTTCTTATAAATTATTGGTGAATCGATATAGTGCTATTTAAAAATGAAGTTGTGTTAATTGCAAATGTATTTTGAAAACTAATGCAATGGGATGTAACTTTTAAAAATTAAACAACCAGCAGGGCGTGGTGGTGCACGCCTTTAATCCCAGCACTTGGGAGGCTGAGGTAGGCGGAGCGTTGTGAGTTCGAGGCCGGCTTGGGCTACAACGCGAGTGCAAGGCCGGCCTGAGCTACACAGTGCGACCCTGCCTCGAAAAAACCAGGGCCGGGAGTTTGGCTCAGTGCCTTAAGCGCCTGCCCTGACAGGCGCGAGGTTGTGAGTTCAATCCCTGGTGCCGCAAAAAAATAAATAAATAAATAAAAATAAAAATAAAACAATTAAACAACCATAATTGGTGTTTGAAGAAAGAATATAAACAGAAATAATATAAAATGACTAAAGTGAAATTAGAAACTGAATATAGTAACCAAAGGGGTGATGAATATATGATAGATGTTAATATATAAAATCAATAATAACTTTAAGCATCAATTATATAAGACTAACAATTAAAAGAAAGATTCTCAGAGTGGATCAACAAGATATTAACAAAAGAAAAATTAAGCCTCAGTTGGTAGTGTAGATCGGTAGCCCGTATGCTGTAGGCTCCAGATTTGATTATCGGCACACAACAAATAAAAAAAAAATAATAAAAACCACCCAAGTACTGCATGTGTTATCTACCACAAACTCACATTACACAGTTTCAAACTAATGATTTGAAGAAATGTATACAATATGATAGTAATGATAAGAAATCAGGAGAAGCCCTTTTAGTTTTAGACAAAACAAACAAATTTATCACTGATGAAAAGAAACTTCCTTAATGATAAATGGGTCAGTATTCCAAGAAAACATAACAATACTTATATGTCTAATAACAGAGCATCAGAATATAGGAGGCAAAATTTCCTAGAACTGCCAGGAGAAAGAAATAAATCCACCATTACAGTCAAAGATTTCAATAGTCTTTTATTACAAATGGGGCAGTCCAGCAGGCAGGAAATCAGAAAGGACATATTGAATTCGACAGGAACATTAGTCATCTGGAGGTAATTGACATCTGTAGATGACTTCATGCAACAAAAATTATACATTTTTCTCAATCTCACATGGACACTTACTAAGAAAGTATTTGAGCCATAATTTAAACCTTAATAAATAAAAAGAGTAGAAATCAGACAATGTTGGCCCTCAGACTGTGGCATTGGAATTGAACTAGACATCAATAAGAGAAACACTCCTGGAAAAAAAGAAAATACTTGGAGAGTAAACAAAACACTTTAAGTAACACTTGGGACAAGAAAAAAACAATGTAAGTTTAAACAATGATTTTGAACTAAATGGAAATTAATTTACCATTTCATATTTATGCAGTGCAGCAAAAGCAGTGCTTAAAGGAAAATCATAGCATGAATGTGTAGATTACTAAAGGGAAAAGATCTAAAATAATAATGTAAGTTTCTCAACAAATTGCAGAAAAAGGAACATTAAATCCTCTGTGAACAGGAAATATTGAAAATGTCAGAGGAAAGCAATTCAAAGCAATAAATCAACAGAAATAACAAAGAAGCAAGAAAAAAATCTGTTTACTTAAAAATATCTATAAAGTTGATAGACCTCTATCTCTATTCAAGTTAACTACAAAAAATGAGAAAGATGTTACCAATATTATAAATGCAGTAGGGAACATAATTGTAGATACCATTAAGATAAGAGTTCAATGAAGCAGTACTCCACTTCTACAAATTTGACAATCTGAAATGAACAAATTTCTTATTTAAAAAAATTGGCAAAACACATGCAAAGAAATAGATAATCTGACTAATATCACTTGTCACTCCTGGTGGGAATGCAGTAAAAACAGTAAAACAACTTCTGTAGGCACTTTGGCAATTTCTTACAAAACCAAAACATGCTTATATCATATGACCCAGCTATCAAATATCTTGGTATTTACCCAAATGAACTGATAATTTAACCCATCCAAATCTGGCCCATGAAGGTTGATAGAAGTTTAATTGTGTTGTATAAACATAGAAACAACCAAGATATCATCAGTAGGTGAGTTGGCAAATAAACTGTGGTTCATCTAGACAATAAAATATCATTCTCTTTTGGTAATTTCTCAGCTGTTATTTGTTTATTATTTATTATTAATTTAATTTTACACATTTATTGGTACAGCATGATCATTTAGTTCATGTAAACATTGTGCAGTGATCACTTCGGAGGAATTAACATTTCGATCTCCTTAAATAAAACATTTAAATAATTATGGGCTTTGAATGATAATATGCCAAATTAAGATCACAAATTGTGACATGTACAGTGCATGGATCATGCCAATGTTTATGTATGTATATGTAGGGAAAGTGTGTGTATGGGAACTCTCTGTACATTCGTCTATGATTCTAAGAAATAACATATCTTACTTCTTAAAAAGGTAGGGTAATGAATAATATAGTACCAATAAATGTGTAAAATTAAATTCCAAACTTGAACACTGTAGAATTTATCAGAATATAACCATGGGCTGAATTTAATCTCTAGGCTTATTTCTGACTCCTAAATACAGCAGAAAAAATAACAGAATCTTATTTCTACTGACTATTTCTGAAGAAAATAATTGATGATATGCATCTTTGAAAAATTTGTCTAATTTGAGAATCTACTGACTGTTGTGCTATTAATCACTCATCAGCACTTAAAACAATGCATCCTGGATTCTATTTGCTCATTCATTTCCTCACCACTAGTCAGATTATAAGATATTTACACATGTGGGTCTGATTTATTTCACCTATCAGTATTGTCTCGTGTTGCATTCAATTACCAATAAAAGTCTCAAGTTTATCTTTCTTTATGTCTGAGTAGTACTCCATTATATAAAGAAAAATCATGTTTATCCATTCTTCAGTTGATGAATATTTGGGTTGTTACCAAGATTTAGCTATTAGAGAGAAGCTGACGAGTAAATAGGATTCAAAATATACAGTGGATATTGTGAATTAGGAAGAAACGATTCAAAAGCAAAGAGAAACTACTGAAGGAAAGGGGAAAAGGAGGTAGAAAAAAAGCTATACATATATGTATATTACATATACATATATAATATACTTATATGTATAATAAAATAGTTATACTGCTAGTTCCTCTTAGTTCATAGAAAAGAAAGGTTTGTGCTAATAACGTTTGGACAGTATTTCATGCCTGTAACTTTTACTCTGGGTAACTACTTTGAAAATAACAATATACAATGTATTAATTATTGTTTGTGGTTTTTTTTCTGTTTAAAATAAAAAAATGCATCCTGTAATTTTCAGAATTGAAAATGTATTTCATTTTATCTACTAAATTCAATAGGTTTCTTCATTCTAAGTGGGTGATGGTGGGGACAGTAACCTAAAGTATTTTTTAGTGGTCTTTTTTTGATAAATTATAGTTTTGAGCCTATATTTTTAGAAAAACTGATTAGTTTTTTAGATTAGCTCATTTTACATTTTTGTAAATAGTTTCTGACTAAATACAGTAGTAACTTTAAAGGATATTGAACAAACATTAAATAACAACAGCACAACCAAAAAACCAACACTATTTTTTTCCAGTATTTCATTGAAAGGTAAATGCAAAACTCTTTTATACGTGAGAGCTTACCTAACATAAGCACTACTTAGAAAATGCACATAATTGGAAAGAGAACTGTTTATAATTTGATCATGTGGTTAGCTAATTTCTGATTATTGGAGTGACCTATTTTCTCATGCTTCAACCTAATTCACTTAGATATATTTGAATCACTTACAAAAATATTCGAAAAGTGGTTGTAGCAGTTTGTTACTCTGAAACAAGTGGTGCTTTGATTAAAATCCATTTAATTATTTTTTGCTGCACTGGTCTGCAGTGTTTACCCGTTTTTAAATTTACATGTAGCCATCAAATAAGAAATTAAGTTTGACATTTTAATATTATTTTATACTATTAATTTTGGAAATTATATTCTTCATATTAGTTCAATATAAATTTATAGATAAAAGAATTTCAGAAGATTGAAAGATTTAATAGTAATATTTTAAAATTAATATGAAGCTACAGTGAGATAGGATTGAAGGCCTACTACAACTCAGTGTGTTAAAAGTAATAGCATATAATACTTTGGCAAATTGTCTGATTTAACACAATAATGGATTGCACCAAATGCTACAATTGTCCATTCAGTCACAAGTTGCAGGATCATTTTATCTCTTTTCTTAAGGTAATTGCTTGCACACCTTAGAAAGTATCACAATTTTCAATTTAAACCACATTTTTCTTTTTCTTCCTTGAAAATGACTAAAATGAGTAAGTGTGGTTTTATCTTCTTTACTCTGAAAATTTTTATAGTTTTAACAACCGAAAAAACCACATGCTCTGTGTATTTTGAAGGAATTCATGAGCTCCTATTAATGATTTTGTTTAACTCGTCATGGGTTTGATTTTGCATTTCATTATGTAAACTCTGGCTGATTTCTATGGTCTTTTAACAAGCACAGTATTTTACCTACAACAGCAGTGGAAACAAACTGCAATTTTATTGAATGTTTAATACTTGTGTTGGCAACACATTTAAGATATTGTGAAAATGCCATGTTGAAGCTAAGTGGAGGAAATCTCAGTGGCATACTTGAAAACAAGGTTGCAGTGCTCCATTTCCCTTACAAATAAATTCCTTCATATAAATCTAAATTCACAGAATACATTTATGAAATTTATTTCATATTATAACTTACTTCACTTCATGCAATGTCTAAGTTGAACCGTAAAATGCCAATTGATTCCATAGTGTGAGCCAAATCATAGCTGATAGAGTGTAATCATGAGCTTTTAGGAGGGCAGAAACAACTAATAAATGCATGAAACTACACAGGAACACTGAACACTTACATAGACATCAACCAGATAACAAGAGTACTTTATATTACATAGGCAAGGTGACTTGTGTATTGTATGCATATGATTTATATGATTCTGTTGCATTAAAATAGTTACTGCAATTTAATAATTAGACATCTCATTCCAATTGGAATTATATGAATATAAAACTGCATAAATGATGTGAAATTTTGCTTAAATAGAAGTAAAATGAAAGTTGTAACACAGCATATTGTTGAATTTTGTTTCTTAACTCATTCTGCCAATCTGTTTTGTTTTATTGGTGAGTTGAGGCCATTGACTTTGCTTGATATAACTGATATATACTGACTCATCCCATTCATGATATTTTTCTGTTGTTGATTTTCTACATTTTCTGTTTAATTGTTTGCCCTGCTTAGTTGTTTCCTTTTGTTGTTGTTCTTAAGATTGTAGTTATCTTTGTCTCTTTCTAGAGTGTCTTTCAGTACTTTTTGTAGTGTTGGTTTGGTGGCCATGAATTTCTTCAGTTGTTCTTTGTCGTGGAATTTCTCCATCAGTTTTCAAAGATAGTTTTGCAGCATACATCAATCGGGCTTGAAAGTTGTTTTCTTTCAGGGTTTGAAATACTTCACTCCAAGCTCTTCTTGACTGGAAGGTTTGTGTTGAGAAGTCTGCCATAATTCTGACAGGCTTTCCTTTGCAGATGATCTATTTCTTTTCTCTGACAGCTTTTGGTATTCTTTTCTTGTGCTGAATTTCTGATATCTTAATTATTGTATGTCTGGCTGAAGATTTATTTTGGTTATGCTTAATTGGGGTTCTGTATGCCTCACTTATGTGTATGTCAGATTCTCTTCCCATGTTTGGAAAATTTTCTTCTATTATTTCTGCAAATAGTCTTCACAGGTCATTCATATTGACCCCTGGTTTTCCATTGATGCTATCAATCTTATATTATTTCTCTTGGGATCATCTTGCAGCTACTGAATTGTTGTTTCTTGGTTCCTTGTTATTTTCAGGAGATCTTTTGTTTTGTGATCATAAGCTCCCATCTGTCTTCAAGGTCTCAGAGTCTATCTTCAGCTCCATTCAAGTGGTTCTGCCAACTTTCAATGGAATTTTTCATTTCTTGAATATCCCTTTGAATCTGTTTCATGCATTCTAATTGTGTCTTATTTTGTTCATTCAAAGTTTCCATCATTTTCTTATGTTCTTCTACATATTTTATCTTGATCTTCTTTAGATACACACAGCATTTCTTTCATAATGTTTGTCATTTCATTTTTTAGCTGAGAGATTATTTCTGATCTGATTTCCTCTATAGCTTCATGGAGTTGCTTCTTTACTTCAGTTGCTATCATTTCAGAAAGTTCAGTTTTGTGATTCCCAGTATCTTCCATTTCAGTGTTTCTTGGGTTTTTTCTTGGTAGGCTGGAGAACTGAGACTGCATCTTGCTCTTTCATTTTGTCATTTTCTTCTCAGACCTGTGTGGCTGGTCAGGCAGTCTCCCAGTGGATTACACTGGAATGCTGCACTGGGTAGAGCATTAATCCTCCAATGTCTCCATGGCTAGCCATGGCACACCCCCAAACTATGGCACCAGATCCTTGTGTTCTGTGGCCTGTGAGGCTGGGCATGTGTTTCCCTAATGTACTTTGTTGTGTTGCTCTGGGACGCTGGGCTGGGGGAAGCTTGGATTCTCCCTGCAGCTAGTAGGGGCACATCCTTGGTGCTTGGGGCTGGGGCCTACACCTGGCTGTGCAGAGTTTAGAACCTCCACAATGTGGGTGGCTAGCAGAGACACATGCCCGGGGTGTGATGCTGTGGACTTGTGTCTGCCTAGGAGAAGTTCAGAATCTCTGGGACTCACGCAGCTAGGTGTAGTGCACCACAGAGCATGGCACCACCAGGACCTTGCATCTGTCTGTGTGGAGTTCAGAGCATTTGGAGCATGGGGCCAGCCAGAGCACACCCCCGGTGTATGATGCAGGTGCCTTGTTCCTGACTGGGCAGAGTTCCCAACCCCCAGGACTTGCCTTGTAGTCACTCCCCTGAACAATGGAGCTGGGGCCTTGTGCACTGATGATCAGAACTCAAATTCTCCAAGACTCCTTGGCTATGCTGGCCGCTCCCTGATGAGCAGCTCTGGGGCTCTGAGCTGGTCTGGGCTCAGTACCTCTGTGTCCTGTGAGGCTGGCCAGGTGTTCCCCTGATGGATTGTGCTGGGACCCTGGGCTGGGCAGAGCTCAGATCCTCTGTCCAACTAGAAAGGACTCACTCCTGGAGTGTGGCACTGTGACCTTATACCTGACTGGGTGGAGTTTAGAATCTCTGGGACCCAGGAGGCTAGGCAGAGTGCACCCCACAGTATAGCAGCACTGTGACCTTGCATCTGGCTGCAAGGAGTTCAGAGCCTCTGGAGCATGGGGTTAGCCAGAGTGCACCCCTGGCATATGGTGCTGGGGCCTTGCTTCTGGCTGGGTGGAGTTTGCAACCTCCAGGACCTGTCATGTGGCTGTACCCCTTAACTATCACATATGTGGTTCTTATTAATATCTGTTAAATACTGCTTGTTTGAAATCAAAATAATAATGGTTCTTTTCATGTAAGTGGCTGTATTACTTCTTATTCCTTTGTGTTGAAATTTGAGATAATTGCATCTAAACTGATAATCTTATTTCTTGCTAAAATTTTCTTATTAATTTAATTGACTATATTTAAAGAAGAAAATGTTAATGATTCAAATACCCACTGTTAATTGTAGAAGAAAATGCTTTAGTGCTATGAATTATCAATCACTATTTCACACTCTGAAATATTTCACACTCTAAAATATCATTTCAAAGAAAATAGAATATTTCCATTAATTGTATTTTACAAAACACCATGACTTATGGTTTATGTGAAGGAAATCTGCTCTATAAAGTTTATTTGTGTCAAACAGAGTATTATGTGTTTGTTCTCAAGCAGATAATAATAATAATAATGTTATTGACTGAAAGCATATTAGTGCACAATTTTCAGAATGTTTTGAAAATGGAAATGGTAGCAAAATTAAAAATTAAAATGGTTCTTTCAAACAGCTTTGTTATCAGAAAGTCTAAGTTAAAAAATCTTTCTTTGTCATTTACAGAAAGTATAATTTAAAAATCTTGCTCCGTGTGAATTTGAGAAATTCATTTAACTTATGCATTCGTCTCTAAGTGGGCATAATTATAACAGTATCCGTGAGCCTATAAATGAGAATCTAATGTTTCTTATAGTTTGTTACTTATCACACATAATTAACCTCAAAAATGGAATTCACAAGTAATTAGTCTTATGAAGTATTATCAGTTTCCAAAGTATTTCTTCTATTCTACATATATCTTATGAATTTGTATGCCAATTATATAAAATATTTTTCTTTTTTGACTGTATTGTTTATGAGTTATCAATTTATTTTTTAGAGATATAACTTTTTTTAAATATTTATATTTGTTCTGTAAGCCACTTGCTATCTTGGCTGGAGTGCACATTCTGGGATCAGACTTGGACCTACCACACAACTCTGTCCACTACAGGAGTCTCACTACTTTTATTTTTCTCTGTCTGATGTCTTTTTCTCATGGTAGTGAACTGAGTTAGTGTGTTTTGTTTTGCTTTTTAATCTTATTTATGTTGTTGTTGCTATTTTCTGTGTTTTTTCCCTTTTCTCTTTTTCTCTCTGTTCTGTTTGGCCCTGTTTTGTTTTTCTTTCTGTTTGTTGCTTTTTACTGTATGTGATTATTTTTGTTTCCTGTTTTTTCTTTTCTCTTTTTCTCCTCTCTTTTTCTTCTTTTCCTTCTCATTTTTACCTTCTTTTTCCTATAGTTCATGATTTAGATATCTAAACTTTCCATTTGTATTATTCTACTCATACTATTCCTCTCTTTCATCACCTATCTTGCTTGATTTTATGAGTCTTTCATGTAGGTAAACATTGTCTCTTCCCTTTATGGTTCATTTCAATACTCCTAGACTTTCTCTTCCAACCCCTCCATTTTGTATCCTATAATTATCAAAAACTTAGATAATCATTCTTTGCTCACCAAATTTGCTCCTACTATATTTAATCCCATTCACCTCTCCATCCCACCTTCTCCCACTCTTAACACCCCCCCATTACAGGATAAATTTAAGAGGTGGAAAAAAAAGTTGCATACAGGTTTCTGGTATAAATTGGGTTATAACTATAGAACTTGCTTCTATAGTCAAAAATATCAGGGTGATAGTTACCAGTAGCCATGCTGTACTTGAGTCTATTACTGCTAACTGTACTACTTTAACCAGGATGTGTTGTAATCAGCTTTTTCCTTCCCTGTATGACAACACTGAGATTGCAAGGGTCCAAAACCAGCACCATTATCCAGTACCAAAGGAATGGTTCATGAGTCAAAAAGATAACAACTCTATATTATTAGTATATTGGGAAGGTAGGTTTTTGGGTAGACAGAAAAACCAAGAACTACCAATATCTAAAAGACTTCATCAAGGAACAGACATTGGCTAGGAAAGCCTCAACACCAGGGGTAAAACTATCTAACATAAGGAATCTATAAGTATCAAGACAGGAAATGAAATGAAATAAAAAATACAAAATGTCAAGAAGAAAAACAAAATGCAACCCCAATTGCCCGGCCTACACAGTACAAGTCCAGAGCACAAAGACATAGGAAGTCTGAAGTCAACCACTGGAACCCTCAAAAACGATAGCAGCAAAAGTGAAAAAACGAATGGAAGAGATCATATAAAAAACAGTATCTAAGGTACAAAAATAAATGACAATCAAAATGAAAGCCATCAAAGCAGACACAGATTTTAAAAAGTAGAGGAACTTAGGAAAATGATGGAAACCGTGAATACCCAACATAAACAAGGAATGCAATCAATGAAACAGATCTAAACAGAAATCCAAGAGATTAAAAATTCCATTGAAAGTATACACAGCAGATTGAATGAAGTCAAAGAATCAACAAATTGAAAAGTTGGTTCTTTGAAAAAATTAACAAAATTGATAAAGAATTAACCAACCTCATCAAAAAGAGGAAAGAACACAAATTAAAGGAATTAGGAATGAAAAGGGGAATATCAAAATAAATCCTAAAGAAATTCAGCAAATTATCAATACCTACTATGAGAACCTATATTATAATGAGATGGAAAATACAGAAGAAATAGACAGAGTCATAGACACAATTCAAATGCCAAAACTAAATCAAGAAGTTATAAAAATTCTAAATAACCTAACATCAGTCAATGAAATTGAAAATGTAATTAAAAATTTACCAAGAAAAAAACCTAAAAAAGCAAAACAAAACAGGCCAGTCCCTGATGGATACAAGGCTGAATTGTACAGGAAATTTAGAGGAGAACTAATGCTATTAATGCTGAAAGTCTTTAAGGAAATTGAAAGAAACACAATACTTCCCAAATAATTTCTGGAAGAAACTATTACCCTGATTCCAAAATCAGAGAAGAACCCAACCAAAAAAGAAAACTACAGACCAATCTCCCTAATGAACATAGATGCTGAAATCCTCTATAAGATACTGGCAAACAGTATGCAACAAATCAAGAAGATTATACACTCTGTGTGTGCATGTTTCATATATAATGGAATACTACTTAGCTATAAAGAAGGATAAACTTGAGACATTTACAGGTAAATGGCTGCAATTTGAGGCCATACTCATAAGTGAAATATACCAGATCCACATGTGTAAACATCGTATTATCTCATTAGTGTGAGAATCTGAAAAAGTAAACAAGATCCAAATTGCACAATAGATACTGTGAATTGGGAAGGAATTGTCAAAAAAAAAAAGAAAAGAAAAAAGAAAAAGACTGTGATGGGAGAAAGCGATAAAGAAGGAAGAGGAAACGGAAAAAATGTATATAAACACAAGACAATTAAGATAGCTATACAACTGATTTCACTTGTTTCACTGAGAAGAAAGTTTTGTACTAGTAATTTTTTGGACAATGTTTCATGCCTATATCTTGTGCTCTGTACAAGATACTCTGAATACGATAATATGCAATGTGTTGATTATTGTTACTCTTCTACTATTCTGTTTTGAAATTCTGTTTTACTGCTATTTCTTTTTCCTGTTTAAAAAATTTTTGTTCTAATGTTATGCAATGTAATATTCTTTAGGCTTTTTTTAAAATCAGTCTTTGTCTTAATTATTACATTGGTGACTGAAAATCTCTCCTAATCATAACTTAATGCACAGATGTGATTAGTCAAATTTATATCGTTGTTGGTTGAGGTAAGAAGTGAAGAAGTATGAGCCAGGCGTGGTGACGCATGCGTTAATCCCGTCCCTAGGGAGGCTGAGGCAGGAGAATTGCTGTGAGTTCGAGACCAGCCTGGGCTACAAAGTGAGTTCAAGGTCAGCCTGAACTACATAGTGAGACCCTGTCTCAACAAATAAGACCAGCGATTTAGCTCAGTGGCCTAAGCGCCTGCCTGGCAGGTGTGGGGCTGTAAGTTTGATCTCTGGTTCCAAAATGAAAAAAACAAAACAAAACAAAAAAAAGAAGTGAAGCAGTATGTTATGCATGGAACAAATAAAAAGAGATATTTGTTTCTACTAGCAAAATTTAAGCTATTTATGTGTAACTGTCCTATTGAAATGTACATTGTATGTATAAGTTAACATAATACACTCATTAAAAGTTACATCATCTTTAATGACCAAGAATTTTTCAAAGCCCTGTAAACCTAGAATCCATGCAATAACAAGGATTTTGAGAAATTTTATGGTCCTGAAATTAACCTAACTGTTGTAACAATGCATTAGCATTTTTAATACTGTGCCATATTCATGAAATTGTAATTATTTCTAAACTCTATGTGGAATTTTAAATTCAAGAATAGTATGCAGATGTTTATTAACAAGAGTAAAATCTTTTGCAAATGAGAAAGGGATCAAGAAATGGAGGAGGGCAAAGACAGGGATAGGAAAGAGGGCCTAAAAAGAGTTAAGATAGATAGTGTATGAGTTCCCACTTCCCAGGATGAATGTAACCATTATGCATTAAAAACACATACTAATAAAAATTAATGCATAGTAAGAAATCGTGTTTTATTTTAATGAGTCATATGTCAGCTATGGGGAATTATATATTTTGAAGGATAGAGATTTCTTCATATATATGTTATATTTATATAAAAGAAAAAAAGTATGCAAATATTCCCCTCTTGGAATATAAAAAGAAGTGGAAATAAAACTACATATATGTATATTCTCAACCAGAAGACAGACTTCCTAAATATCAAGATAATTAAGTAAAAAAAACATAAAAGGAAATATCAAATCTCACTGAAGTAATTCCTGTACTTACTCTTACTGATTTTATGATAACCAGAGACAGTCTGAGACAATCTTTAGGACAAACAAAAGGAAGCTTAGTTTTTTCTAAAACTCAGTCATCAGTTACCCTAAATAAAAAATAGTTTTATATCTGCTGGGGAAACCTCACTAACAAATAGTAATCCTCAGCTTCTCTCACTTTTTCTTCTTAGAGAAAAGGCAATAGGAGGAGACATTTTTATAATTTTTTTAAATGCAAATTTATTTTTACCTGTTATAAAAAAATAAAAGAAATACGTATTTTGGGGTATCATAGAATATTTTATACACATCTACATTTGTAAAATTTAAATCAGACAAAATATATCTACTGAAACATTTTGCATTTCCATTACATCAATGATGTTGAAATTTTTTCATGTGCTTGTTGATTAGTTATACATTTTCTTTTGAGAAATGTCTATTTTGATGTATTTCTCATTTATATGTATATTTTTGTTTTGTACATTTGTTTTTGGTTATTGTTTTGGAGTTCTTCTTATACTTGGGTTATTAGATCCTTGTCAGAAATAATTCAATTTGAAAATATTTTCTCACACACTGTAGATTGTCACTGTAGACTGTCACTGTAGATGCTCTTCACTTAGATATAAGCCTATTAATCTATTTTTTAATGTATCCCAAGGACTTCAAGTGTTTCATCAAAAAAATTCCTAGCTTATTTCAGTGTCTTGAATCATTCCTCCCATTTTATTCAAATCAGAGTTTCAGGTATCAGATCTAAATTTTTAATACACTTAGAATATATATTTGTAACTGGTGAAAGATAGAAGTCTAGTTTTATTCTTCTGCATGTAGACATACAGTTTTCCCACTATGATTTACTGAAAAGATTTTCCATTCTCTAATGCATGTTCTTAGTGCCTTTGTCAAAAATTAGTTGACTCTAGAGGTGTGGATTTAATTTTAGAAACTTTATCTTGCTCCGTTTATGGAGACCATGTTGGTTGTCATGTTGGCTAAAGGGTGATTGTTGTTGTTTAGTGGGTAAAAGACAGACACACTCATAAAATTTCCACAGTGCACAAAGCAGATGTTAACAACAAAGAATTCAAAGATTCAAAGTATTAACGATGCTGCTGTTGTGATCTACACTACAAAGAACGGAACTGTGTGTGATCACAGGTCACAGTATTTGACAGACTATGGTGCTAGTGGAAATCTATGTTTGAATATTCGTTCACACATAAACACACACATATATATATATATATATATATATATATATATTTATCATTTCTTTATAGTGAAAATATTTAAGAGATTTTTCCATGAAGAAACAAAAAATTAAAAATAAAGTCTTCTGGAAAACATTACAAACATGTATATATGACATAGACTAATGGAGTGAAGGCCAGGCCTGTCAGTCATGAGAAAAATAAATTTCCTTACTATGTAATAAATAATATTTTCAATCTATCTCACAAAAAAAGATGTAACTATAATTTTTATGAAAGAACATAGTCAAATTTTATCAAAAATGCTGAAATTGAAGCATTACCAATGGTAGACCTAAAATATGGAAACAAGAAAAAAATTAGGGAAAATGAATTTCACATTTTAGAAACTACATATTTCAAGTTAAATACATTAAATGTGAAAATAATATATTTATGCTAAAAACAGTACACAAGGCAAAGCCAATTTATTTCAGTAATTATTAAGTAAATTGCCTATCTTTATTATACAAAAGCTACAGAAAATGCCAAGGTTCATGTGGAGAAGTCCATTAACACTAGGAAAACTCATAAAAGAAGAATCAACAAACAATAAGAAAACTGAGTAAGTGTCTAAGAAGGATATAATGTGAGTAACAAAATAGATATGATAACTATATATCAAACTTTACTTCTAACACTAAAGAATATACCTTTGATCAAGAAAAAAGTATTTTTTCATGTTTATTGTCTCTTTCATTCTTAATTTCCCTATAACAACCTTTTGCAGGTAGCCACCCTATGTACTAATAGTGGACAGTCCTGTCATTTATAAGACAATCCTGTTTGCAACACCCAAAATGTGGTTATTATAACTGTGGTATAATTTTGTTATTTTAAATGCTTGGGAAAAAAGATTGAAAAAGTTTTTAAAGCAGTCATAAATTTTACCTGTATGACATGAGAATGTAAAGTAATCATTTGAATACCATAGACATATAGTACTTGACACATTTGAGAACATTGGAGCAAAAGAGTAGAAGGCAGACAATATTTGCAAAATTGAAGTCTCTCACTAGCTCAACAAAGTAAGATCACTTTCAGATAGAGATGTTTTTGCCGGGAAGGCTAGGGAGGAGGGAAGGGCATCTTATCACTTAGCTACATCTCCACTAAAACAGGTATTGTGATATGTCAGAAGAAAGAAATTTGTTAAGTCACTATATGTTAACTTGCTACAGTCGAAGATAATATTAAATAGTAGTTTATAATGACAAATACTTTCACCTGGAAGTTGCCCAGTTGGCTTGGAAATTCTTTAAAGAATGGAGAGAATAGTAAACCCAAATCTTCTAAGTATCATCACTTTCCCCTGAAATTTTTATGTTACACTCATTTCAATTATTAGTAAATGATATTTCAATTCAGATATCTTAGTGGTTGATTTTGAAGTGAACATTCTGCTTCTGAAGTGATAAACTTTATTAATGGTGCCTTGAGCTTTTCAAAATTGTAAATAACTGACAAAGATTTCATGTCACACTGTTATTTATCTTTGAAAATTCAGCTTTTATCCACCTCAACTGAATAGAATACACTCATATCAACGCCAATGGCTGATTTTTGCATTTGATATAAATTATTACTATAAGTTAAAATTTTACTAAAAATGTTGGTAGAATATTTAAGGAACTGTGCATATTCTTCTTTAAGAGTAGTTCCACGTAGTTTAGCAGAAGACCTGTCAGTAAAACATGAGAATATGATTTTCCTCTTATACTTAAACATGAAAGTAAAAATGTTTTAATTTCAGGGAAAAAAATCAATATTTAAAGTGTACACTAACAATTTTTTGAAATAAAAACTTCATACATCGGTTACAAAATTGTGTTTTCTTTGCATATGGGATCATGAAAATCTGAAAGTTTTGATTGTTCCCACCCTTAAAAATCTTTATTTCACTATTTCCGTAACTAAACTCAAAACATCAGAATTAGACACACTGAATCAGTAGCTTTATATGGTGGGTGGTTTTAGATGTTGACAAATTTAAAATTCATTTTCCTATTGCTTCTCATTGTCTTATACAGCTGATTAAATAAAAAAGGAAGTAAAAGAGGAACAAATGTAGTCTAAAGCAAAATCAAAACATTGGCAGAAGATACAGTATATTTTGGGTGTAGAATATTTTCCTGTTAGCATTGAAATTGTGTGCTTAAAATGATAGCAAAATTGAAGAAAAATGTCCAGCAGTTGAAAATATATTGGGATTGAAGTAGACTTCAACAATTCTGAAGAAAGAGAAATTGAGTTACAGATGGCATATATTGAAATACGTTAAGGTTTGAGAGATGTAGCTTACTTAGGATTTGTGAAGGAAAATTGAAAACTATAAAATGTATTGAGAGGATGTCATTCTATTATGTCTTCAGAGAATGTTTAAAATTAATGTGAATGTGTCCCTGAGTTTGGTGAATAATGCATGCCTCAGCATTTTAATATTTTTTTTATAAAAGAAAAAATAATAAAACCACAAGCATGCTGCTGGGAAGATATAAACTGAGTTTCTCTTTTACTATGAATGCTTTGCTTAGTTAATATTAATAAAGTAAATGACAAGAACTTTTCCTTTGATATATATTGCTCATATGCATGCCAAAGTATGTACACATATTTATGCTTAATAAATTAATGTGTATTAATGACAGTTAAGAAAAAGAAACCTTACACATTTCTACTGAGGCTGGAATTATTTGCACTGTTCATTCATCCACTCATTCATTCATTCATTCATTCATATTTATTCAGTCTCTACATATCTGGGTATTTGGGTTACAACTAAGGACTAAGTAAATAATCATCCCTTCTGAAAGGATGAGGTGGGAATAGATAGATATATAACATGATGAGACAGAAAATAAACATACTAAAAAGCTGGGAAAATATACAGGTATAAAGTTAATAAACTCTTTGGCAAAAATGTAGAAACTTAGAAGCAATCATCACATTAGTATTTCATTCAGTGGTATCTTTGGTTACTTTTCTCTCTGAAATGGAAGATTGGTTGTATTATACTAGCTCTGGTAATATAAACTTCTCATTCGATATGTACATAAACCATAGCTATAATAAGGGGAACAGTGCCTCCCTCACTACAACAAACAAACACAAAGAACCTTCATATGCACTAGTAAAGCTATTTTTAAAAATGTAGTTTAAGATGGAGTAGATATTCACTCTGTCAATCATGCCACAACAAATTATTCTAGCATAGATCTTCATCACAAGCATTAAAACAGAGGTAAATAATTCAAATATATTTACAAGACAAAACAGGGTCATTAAACTTTGTTCAGAAAGAAAAGGTTGCAAATTGCTACACAATTCGAAGGAACTTTAGGAAAATACTGCAAATAGCAATATAAAGTATTGCCATATCAGGCACAAAACAAAATAAAGAATCCAGATCATGCTTTATATGAATTGTTCTTACTGAATACTGCAATGAAAATTTCTCCTCATTGCTTTTCTTTTTCTTTTTTTTTTAAATCTTTTTGAGACAGTGTCTTGCTATGCAGTTCAGGTTAGCTTTGAGCTCACTTTGTAGCCCAGGCTGGTTTTGAATGTGCGGTGATCCTCCTGCCTCATCCTCCAAAGTGCTGGAATTACAGGCATGCACTCCCATGCCTGGCTTCTCATTGTTAAATTTCTTTAAATGGTAAAACAGACATAGGAGTTTTGACAGTTGACAGAAGTATGACTATACTTGCTAATAACTGACATATCAATAATGAAAAAAAGTTTTCTAAGATTTTAACTCAAGAGAAAAGCTCATCTTGATCCCCAAAATAACACTTTTACTATTTCTAGATTTTTAAAACATAAAGTCATTTATAAACAACTTATCACCTACAAAACTTTCATCATTGATGATAATTTTAAAATTCTCTAGCAAATGCCATATAGTCAAGCTTCTATGAGGTTAAGTGAAAAGAAGGAGAATGACAGGTTGTATGGTTTTATAAAAAGTGAATCAACCCAAAATGTAACTTTATCCAAATATATGAAAGTTATTTCTTCACTTAAAATTTATACTATTTACAAAGAAGAATATGTGAATAAATATTTCAAAAATCATGTCTTCCATATTTATCAATGCATTTATCAGATGAATGTTAAAATATAAAGCATCATTATGTAAATTTTTAATTCTGCAAAATTGACTTTATCAAAATT
>RJWM01034096.1:0-19983 GCA_004363535.1 Dasyprocta punctata
CATTCTCAGACCACATATTAGCTCATAGAACATGCTTAAGTAAAGGCAAAGGACTTGAAATTTTCCTATGCATGCTATCAGACCAGAGTGCAATGAAATTTGAAATCAATGCAAAAGAAACCACAAAAAATTCATAAACACATGGAAATTAAATAACACCCCCCTGAATAACCAGTGTGTCACAAATAAAATTAAAGAAGAAATTAGACATTTTCTACAATTAAGCAATAATGCCAATACAACGTACCAAAACTTATGGGATACAGTGAAAGCAGTCCAATGCGGGAAATTCATAGCCATAAATTTCCATACCAGAAAGAGTGAGCTGAAATAAACAACCAAATGTTGAATCTCAAGCTTTTAGAAAAAGAAGAGCAAGTCAAGCCCAAAGCTTATCCATGGTAGGGAATAATAAAGATCAGAGCAAAAATTAATGCAATGGAGGCTAAGAAAACAGTACAGCTGGGGATATAGCTCAGTGGCATAAGAGCCTGCCTGACAGGCACCAGGTCCCGAGTTTGAATCCCATTACAAAAAAAAAAAAAAAAACAGAAAATAATACAAAAAATCAATGAATGGAAAAGGTGGTTCTCTGAAAAGTGAGTGAATAAATAAATAAATAGCATTCCTGTACACAAATAAGAAACTCGCTGAGAGAGAAAACAGCAAAACAACTCCTTTAACAGTACCATCCAAAAAATGAAGTACCTAGGAATCAATCTAACAAAGGAAGTAAAAGACCTTTATGTTGAAAACAAGAAGCTAGGATTAGAGATCCCATCCAACCCAGCTATCCCACTTCTGGGAATTTTCCCAGAAGAATTGAAAACATCATACCACAGTAATATCTGTGTACCCATGTTTATAGCAACCCAATTTGTAATAGCCAGATTTTGGAAACAACCCAAGTGCCCATCAATCAAAGAATGGATAAAAAAGATGTGGTATTTTTATACAGTGGAGTACTACTCAGCTATTAAGAAAGATTGCATTGAGACTTTTGTAAGTAAATGGTCACGACTTGAGAACATACTCATAAGTGAGATAAATCAAACCCACATGTGTAAATACCATATTGTCTCCCTAGTGTAAGAAACAGAAAAGTATATATGATCCAAAATCTATAATAAATATTATGTAAGGGTAAAAAACAGCTCGAAGAGCAAAAGTAATTGGGAAGGGAAAAGGCGGAAAGAGAAAAGGGAAGAGGAAAAGATATAAACCTGTATATATGTATATGTAAGATAACTAAAATGAACACACTGCTGAATGTATTCATTATTGAGAAAGAACAATTAATACTCATGTGATTAGATCAATTTTACATGCCTATATCTGTTAATGTAAGTAACCATTTTAAAGATAACGATATGCAATATTGCAACCATTGTCAAGTTTCTATCATCCGGTTTTGTAAACCTGCAATGTTACTGTTGTGCATTTGCTCTACTCATTTGTTTGTCTCTTTTGCTTGCTGTCTTTGTTATATATGTCTTTTTTTCTTCGCTTAAATAAAAAAATATCAAAAAGAAAAGAAAACAAGAGTATTCTGAAAAAGGATATCAAAGAGGTTATCAGAAAATGGAAAGATATCCCTTGCTCTTGGGTAGGAAGAACCAACATAGTGAAAACATACTTCCAGAATTTTTACACTGATTTAATGCAATTCCAATCAAAATACCAATAGTATATGTCACAGAATTAAACAAAGCAATCCTAAAATTCATTTGGAACCAGAAGAGATCTAGACTAGCAAAAGCAATTCTGGGCAACAAAGGCAAGGCAGAGGAGGAATCACAATTTCTGATTTGAAATTATAATACAAAACTACAGTGATAAAGAATAAAAACCAGTATGGTATTGGCAAAGAAAACAAACAAATAAACAGACCCAAAGATCAATGAAACAGATTACATAATGTAGAAACAATCCCAAACACATTCAGCCACCTTCAACAAAGAGGCAAAGCACCCTCACTGGAATAAAGATACCCTCTTTAATAAATGGTACTGGGAAAACCAGCTTGCACATGCTAAGACAAAATTAGACCCATGTCTGTCACTATGCACTACACTAAAATCAAAATGGATTAAAGATCTAAATATTAAAACAGAAATACTAAATCTTCTGGAAGAGAGAATACGTAGAAATCTTGAAAACATTCCTGTAGGCAAAAAGACTTTGTGAACAAAATTCTAGTTTCACAGGAAATGTCACAAAGAATCAACAACTGGGATCTCATCTTATTAAAAAAAAAAAACTTGAGTACAGCAAAAGAAACCACCAACAAAGTGGGAAAAGAATTTTGCCAACTGTTTCTCAAAAGACTAATATCTAAATATATAAAAAACTAAAAATATCAGATCCCCCCAAATTATAAGACCTAATAAAAATGAACATCTGAAATGAATAGACACTTTTCAAATGAAGAAGTACAAGTAACAAATAAATATATGAAAAAGTGTTGAACACCACTGGTCATTTAAGAGATACAAAATAAAGCAATGCTGAGAGTCCATCTCACCCCCAAAAGAATGAATATTACCAAGTAATCAACCAATAACAAATGCTGGTGGGACTGTGGGGAAAAAGGAACCCTTCACTGCTGGGAGTGTAGACTGGTGCAACCACTGAGGAGATTAGTGTGGAGATTTCTCAAAAAACTGTAACTAGCTGTTCCATTCAATGCAGCTATTCCTAAGAGAAGTAAAGGCATCATATCACAGTGTTACATGCACACCTACATTTATAGCAGCACAGTTTGTAGCAGTTAAATCTCAGAAACAGCCCAAATGCTCATCAACTGATGAATGGATAAAGAAAATGGGGGGTTTTTTAAACATAATCAAGTACTACTCAGTCATAAAGAAGGATAAGCTTGAGACATTTCTAGCTAAATGGATGCACCTTGAGACCACACTCTTAAATGAAATAAATAGGACACACACGTTTAAATACCATATTGCTTCTCTGGTGTGAGAAACCAAACATGTAAATAGGAGCCAAACTATATAATAGATACTGGGAAATGGAAAGAAAATGTCCAAATGAGAAGGGGAACAAAGGAGCAGGTGGGGGAAGGGAAAGGAGGGACAAGAAAAAGAAAAGATGGAATAAAATAGAAGAAAAAATGGAAACAAAGCTTTTGTAAATCAGGATGGGAAAAGAAGTCAAAGGGAAGGGAAGGGAATGGGAAAAAAAGAGAAATCAAGATATTCTCTATGATGAATGTGATCATTATGCACATCTAAAATGTACGCATAAAATTAAAAAGTGCAAATAAGTAAATAATTTCAAAATCTTCCTGTTTATATTGATTGATGACAATTTTCAGTGCAAATATAAGACCAGTCAATGAGTACACAGAATCACCACCATTATAAAATTTGTACTTTGTAGCTCACAGGTGCTAAAATATAAAGCTGTAAATGTAAAAAATATGTATTTTATTCATACCGAAGTCATGGAAATACTGTGCTAGAGTTAGCTAAACTATATTTTTTTTAATTTTTGTATTCGTTCATCCATGTTTGCTGTTCACAATGATTACGCTCCCCGTGGGGATTAGGTCCTTGTGCACATCACATCTTCATTCTTTTTACGTCCCCTGCCTCTCCCTTCCTTCCCTGTCACTCCATTTCTTGGTCCCCTTCCCGTTTGCAAAAGATCTAACTCCCTACTTCCTATCTTTTATTTTGCTCTTTATTTATATTTGGTATTTCTCAAATAAGAAAAACTACGTGATATATGATGCACTCTTTTCATGTACAATGTTAGTAGTCGACATAGCGCTGGACAGCGCCTGCCTTCAACACTGACTTCCGCGTTCTTCTTGCAAACCGGAAAAATTGAACTTCCCGCTATTCTTGCACGCACGCGCCAACACTCCCCCAATCAGCTGTCAGTACGTCATTCTACCCGCCCCTTTAACTCCACCTCTGCCAATATCAAATAAAAGCCCGCGGTTTTCTTTGTCTCCCTCAGAGGATGCTTGTGTCTCTTCGGCAGCCCTCCCGTGCCTGCAATAATGACCTAATTTTCTCTTTCTCCTTTCCTCGTCTCTCCTACACCAAAAGGACCATTCAGTATGTAGCTTGTGCATCTTATTTATTTCATTTAACACGATGGCTTGAGGTGCATCCATTTTTCTGCGAATGACTCAGGCTTATCCTTAAAGCAGCATGGTACAAGCAAGGTGTTTTTATTTCACCTTTTGATGTGTGTGTCTTCCACCAATGCTGCCTCCCTTACTGATGGATAAGGAAGGATGGGGAAAGAAAGGAACTCTGGGTGTTCATCTTTCCCTTTTCCCCTATATCAGCACTTTTAGCATGTCCAGCCAGCTAACCCAGGGAAGGATCATGCAGGAGAGAAAGTGTGAAGGGCACCTTGAGCACCCGTGTTTGTTAGAACGCATCACCTTCTTTTCTGCATTTGAAGCAAGTCCGGTTCTAGTGGAAAGCAAGACCTCCGACTTGCTCCCTTCCTCCTCCGCACAAGCCGTGAACTTTCCCTGCACACCTATTGCTCCTGAGTCTTGCTTCAGTCTCATTCCTCACGGGTCCCCTGGAATTCTGTGCTCCTGGGGCTTCCCAAACACGGCACATGAAGAGGCCGTAGGGAAGGGCAGATACACATTTTGCATGTATTTCCTCTGCTCCTGTCCGTAACTCTTCACTACAAAGTGCAAGGTCAAAGACCAAAGTTTTAAGAATATCAAGTTGGCAACAGAAGAGCATCGCACCACATCCAAGTTCTTTCAGGCCAAGACCTGTGCAAGGTCGCAAGTCGTATGCCCAGGAAGCAGAACCTGGCTATGGACCTCATTTTCGAGCAACAACTAGCTTGGAAATGGCTAAAAGAGAAGCCTCACAGATTCAAGACCATCACAATGAAGAATATCGCTTTTCCAAGTCGGATGATCTGACAACATTATGATGTGATTTTAAAGGCCATTAGGTGTGATTTGGCCTTTTACTAAACCCACAGATATATGTCTTGCTCAGCAAAGTCATAAGCCAGCAGGCTGGGGTGGGTTCTGCTCCTTGAACACCATCCTGATCTCAAGGACACCAGTCTAGCTGTGGAGATAGACAGCTGTGGAACCATCATGCCACACAGAGTTGGGTTACTGCCACGATGGGAAGAATAAGCGCTACAGAAACTCAAGGGCAGGTGTATTGGGCTCTCAGTGAGGAGAAGGGTTTAAGAGGCATGAGTTATAGATGAATTGATCCTTAAAAGGTGAGTGATGAAGGATAGAGAGGACTTTTGGCCTAGCTTAGGTTCTCCCCCACAACAGAGCCTGAGACAAGGGTTTTGCACACCAGTACAGTCACACATCACTCAACAAGGGCAATGCATTCTGAGAAACATGTCGTTAGGTCATTTTGTGTACATTTCATAGAATTGATTTAAACCCACATGGTGTAGGTCATCTGGATGTAGTCAAAGGACACAGTAAACAAGAAACACATGAGGCTGCTACTGGGGTCACAAGGACTATTGTTTTACAGTTAACTTTTTCTTTATAAGTAGAAGGGCTGCACGCTGCAATAATGATATAGGGTTAAATACATAAATTAGTGACTATTGTATGTTGTCATCAAGTATGATGCACTGCACACAATGCAGAAGTTGTGTGGACACCAACCTCATCATGAACCCATGACAAATGCATGCGCTATGACATCATTAGGCAACAGGAATTTTCAGTCTCATAATCTCAGGAGGTCACCATTATCTATGTAGCCATCACCATTACATGGTACATGAGTTAGTTTATTTTGTGAAGTGATCCCAAGGAAGAAAAATGGAGAGGGGAGGCCAGCCCAAAGGTGTCCTGCCAGGCCGAGTGCATACTTAGGATAAACAGCACTTAGCCCCACTCTCAAGAACCATCTAAAACTCACCTCCACCTCAAGACCTCAGGACATTGGCTTAACCACTGCTCCCACCCTCCATGGGTCCCCGCCTACCCCAGGCTGCTCTTGAACTCCTCAGCATCTCCAATTCACACACATCTGCACCAGGCTCTCCACATCACCCCACATCATGCTGTTGGAGGAGCCTGGGGAAGGTGCCACCAAAGGAGGTATGGTCAGGCTACGTTGGTGCGCTGCTGGTTGCCGCAGCAACACCTGGATCAGAAAGGTGTGGTGTGAGAGAAGCCTCCAAGATGTGCTGCACAACATCTGGCCCAGAGCTCCTCTGACTTGAGCGTATACCAGACCGGTTGCTGCAGGCCGATAAGCCTCCTTTCAGAGCTCCTGAGCATTTCTGACATATCCTCTGCTGGGGCATTAAGGTTTCTAAGACATTTGGAGCTCAAATATCCCCCAAAGAGCCATGTTGAAGGCTGGGTCACCAGTTAGTAGTGCTGTTGGGAGGTGCTGAAAGTTTTAGGAGGTGGGACTCCATGACAGGGAGTTAGGTCATGGGGCATGACTTTGAAGGGGGTTCTGGGGTTCCAACTCTTTCTCTCTGTTTGTGTCTCACCTGCCATAAAGCATGCAGTTTTGCTCCACCTCTCTCTTCCCCAGCATGGTGTACTGTGATGCCACAGGCACAGAGTGACTGGGTCTGATGACCATGGACTGAGACCTCTGAGACCGTGAGCCAGATAAATCTTTCCTCCTTTTAAATTGACTTACCAAGGTATTTTGTCATGGAACTAGAAATCTGCTTAACACAATAGCCACTCATACAGAGTGGGTGATCAGTAAGAAGAAAGTGAAATTCCCTAAAATTAAAAAATATATAGGCATTTTTGGAAAGCATAAAATTGATTTCATCATAGCACGAATAGAACTGCCTCACCTGCTGTCAGTATTCTTTGGCTCGGCGGCTCCTCTGTATGGTGAGTAAGGCAAGGACAGGCTGATTGGGCTGGCATTTTTGATCTCTAGTTTTCGGGCTGATTTTTTTTTTTCTGGTTAGGTCTTATTTTCAGGGAAATGGGGTGCTCACATGGGTTCTCCCCACTGAAAATCTACTGAGGGTTTTTCACTCGATGACAATCTAATAAGACTTTCAGTAACTAAAAGTGAAGATGAGGTTGATGTCAGTGATTCTGTGGGTGCCTTATCCCTATCTCAATCCAGACATAGGCTCTGGCCCTCTCCATCATGGAGAGACTAAGTTTGCTGAACTGGGCCAGTGGATTGGCCAACCAGAAGCTCTGTCAGGAAATCCACAGCTGGGAAGAAAGACATGGGATGGGGGGAGGGTTCATTCTCTCAGCTCCTTCTGTGCTCCTCAGAGCTGCTGGCTGTGTTCCCACATGGTTACCTCCTGCTGGAGCCCATTTCTTATTAGACTCTGACAGTCCTGTCTGTCCCCAGTGTCTCATGGTTCTTTGGGCCCCAGGTAGTGAAAACTTTTCACTATTCCTGGTCCCGGGTGCCTCAGTTTCCCTGGTTGTCACCCTTACTTCTACCCAAAGTACTCCATTAACATTCTTTTCAGTTCAACCACTTCTTCTTACCAGGATCCTAACTAATTGAAATATCATAGGAAAAAGAAGAAGTAGAGCCAGGTACACAAGTCGATTGGTATTTCTGAGTGTTTTGGTGTGAAAAATAACCCAGATGACATTCAAGTTGATACTGAAGTTTTAAGACTTATATAACATACGGGATCAAACAAAATATAAAAGAAATAAATGGATGAGTAATATGTAAAAATACACTGAGGCCTTGTGATGATTGCGGTAATTAAAGTTGCACTCAAAAAGCAAAGGTAGCTTGAGGGAGATGGGTTTTTCTTCCAAAGCATAAAGAATTTGCTACAGGCGAGGGTGAGGCCCCAAAAGTGCTAACTTGTGCTATGCAAAACTTTCCCCCATCTACACAGGCTCTGGGAACACGGAACCCTGGCAGAAGAAAAGAAAGGGTGATTGAAGCTATGGGCATGAAACATCTCAGATGCATCTTGGGAAACGAGATAAGATCAGATCAAAAATTAAATAATCAGAGAACACACTGATAATGCAACGTGTTGCAATCAGTTTAAAGTTCATGTCTTGCTTGATTTACGCATCTATACTAAAATCAATCAGCCAGTGGCTGTTGAGTCACCTCTCTTCCATGACCGCCCCCCCGACTCTGTTCCCCCAGTCCCAGCCCCAGCCCCAGCCCCAGCCCCAGCCCCAGCCCCTGCCTGGAGCTCAGTGGTGCTCCTGCGCCTGTCCTCAGGAATCCTGTGAAATTCCGAGTGGCAAGGAGGAGCCTCTATTATGGTCTTCAGCACAGATGGGCGGTTACTTCAGACTTTCCAAGGACCTTCTAAATAAGACGCTTAAATTAGACAGTGTGTTTTCTACAGCAAGGGAGGATTTTGTTTTAGCCTCGCAGCTTTTCTAAAAGGCCCTCTGTTCTGCTTTTACTCTGTTTACACTGTGCCCCGTTGTTTTCCAGATTTCCAAGGTCAAGTCCAGTGCCCCTATTAAGGCTGAGTCCTTCAGAATTTCCAGAGCTCCTCTGCTAATCCAGTGTATGTGGTGGTTTTCTTCTAGCTAGGCGTGAACGTAGGGCACACGAAGGCTTTTGTTTCTTTGTGTGATAATGTGGCATGAGGGCTGAGTCTTTAATCTCCTTATCAATGCATCAGTACAGTTTATTGGTGACAGAGTTTTGCCTTGGGTGAGAGGATGCTATTACCAACCTCAAAATAGTCCCTGCTTCTTGAACACTCACCAGGCACTAAAGAACGCCTAATAATATTTAAACCTATGGTGGTCCTGTGACATATCCTTGTATGCTAACCAGCTGTTTGTCACTAAACAAAATACCTGATGTGGGATACTCATGAAGAAAAGAAGTTTATCTGCTTCACAATTGGGAGGCTCATGGGCCTGGCCCCTGCATCAGTTCAGTTCCGGTGAGGATCCCATGGCAGATGAAGGATGGCACCAGCCGGAACCCAGCTCAGAGTGAGCTGAGGTGTTGTCTCAGCAGAGACTGATGTGCCAGGATTCCTTTGAGGCCACGCCCACAATGACCTATGGACCTTCCCCTAGGGCCCCACCTCTTAAAGGTCCATACCATCTTCCAATATTGACACCCTGGAAGCAATTTCCTTGCACAGGAACCTTTGGGAAAACACAAATCACTCCAAATCATGGCACCCAAATTATAACACTTGTCATTACAGCTCAAGAGACACTGAAAGACTTATCCAAAATCACAGAGCCAGTCGGTGGTAAAACTAGGATGTGAATCCTTCTAGTTCATTATTTAGTCTTCAATTTGGTGATCTTTGACCAAGGATGTCTTTTCCCCATCTTGACCTCTGGTCACTTGGCAACATCTAGAGACACATCTGGTTGTCACAAAAGAGGTGGTGCCATTGGCATCTAGTGGGTACAGGACAGAGGTGCTGGTGAATATCAGGTAACAGACAGAATAGCCCCATGACAAAGAAACAGCCTCAACAGTCAACAGTACCAAAGCCAAGAGACCCCAGTCTAACTCATATGCTTCACTACACAATCCTTTATCTGTGGTAATGTCCTTACACTTGGTAGGATATTTTTGCTTTACTTGTTGTGGCTTTTTTTTAACAGGTTCTAACAGTGTTACCTTCAGATTTATTCTCAATATATTAGGTTAAGAAAACTATGCTCCGCCACACCACTACCCAATGTGACCTTCACCTCTTCCTTTCCCCAAGTTGTGATGCGGGGATGATTAACTGCTTGGCAGAGAATGTGTTTTGTGAGAACAGTGTGTCCTGCTCAGATACTGCCTGATGAGCTATTTGGTTCCAGAGCTCATGCACCCAGGCAGTTCTGCAGACATGTATTTTTTTTTAATTCTCATATGAAGTTGAAAAGAGAAAAGACTCCTCTTATGATTTTCACTTGCTCTTCTTATACATTATTGAAATATCATACCAGTTCTATAGCAGCTTGAGAAAAGCTCAGGAGCAGAGCTACAAGATGTATTTTCAAAACAAAAATTTTTTAAAAAGATGTATTTTCAGTTTTTATAAAAAGCCTTCTATTCTGACTTAGTCTGATTTCTGTTGCTATAACAAAATAGCTGAGACCAGATGTTATGGTTGATACATTGTGTTGATTTGAGAAGTTCAGAAGTTTAACTGAGACACTCAGCAGGAAGCCAGGGTTCTTACTTTGTAAATATCCTCATCCCCTGCAAAGAAGGACAAGGAGATTTTGTGAGTGCTACACCTGCCCTGGGTGGGGGGAGCTGCACACTACATAAGGTAGGAGAAGACACTTGTTCCCCCCACCCCGCTTTTGCTCTGGCTCCTTTTACTCTGGCTGCTTTTGCTTGCTGATGCCTTGAAGTATTGCCCCTGTGCCATGCCCCCCTGCCTTACAGCCAGCTGATTATGGACTGAAACCTCCAAAAACTGTAAGCTAAATAAATCTATCCTTCCCTAATTTTGGGTGTCAGGTGTTTTGTCTCAGCAATGAGAGGAAAGTAACCAAGACACCAGGTAAATATTTGGTATTCTTCCCTACTCTATACCTTCTGAAATTTCTATGAAGCCCAAGAAGTCTTCTAAGACACAGAATCCAATCACATCTCATCCTTGCCCTGTGCTACCATGGTGAAGTTTAAACCAACAGCTCCATGCAGCCTGGCACATGCTTCCTGGCCTCTCACCTGTCTGGCTACTTTGCTACTGACAGCTTCTCCTGCCACCAGGCAGCCTGACCTCCTCCACTCCTTCTTGACCTTCACTGCTCTGTCCACCTGCAATGTCCTCCCCACACTCCACCACCTGCTGCTTCCACTCCAACCCAACCCCGCCCTCCTGACCACAGCCTTCCTCCCAAGCAGCTGCTTCCTGTGGCTATCTCCACATACTTCAAACACAGCAGCTTCCCTTGTCCACAGCTTCATTTTCCACAGTTCTAGCTACCTGCAGGCAACTCCAGTCTGAAAAATATCAAGTGGAAAACTCCAGAAATAAACAGTTCATAAGTTTTAAATTGGAAGCCAATTCTGAGGACTGTGATGGAGTGTGTGTGCAATGTATCCCTGGTGTCTATGCTACCCGCCTGGTAGTGACTTAGTAGCTGCCTCAGTTATCAATTATCAGAGCTTGCTCTCATATGACCCTGATTGCACTTACTAATGACCCCAAAGTGCAAGGGTAATGACATGTGATTCAGATATGCCAAAGAGAGATGTAAAGTGCTTCCTCTAATTATTACCCCACATTGTCACAAAAAGACACGTAAGTACAGTACAAGAAGATCTTTTGAGAGACCACATTCACATGACTTTATTGCGATATACTGCTATAGTTGCTCTACTCCATTGTTAGCAAGATTTTTTAAATTTCTTACTGCATATAATTTATAAGCTAAAGTCTTTAATAGGTATGTATATAAAGAAAGAATAATACATATAGGATTCAGTCCTACATGTGGCTTCGGGACTGCTGTGTAGTGCACATGTCATCATATTGTCGTATCTTACTTGAGTATATTACCCTCCACTACCCTGTGGATTGCCCTGGGGATAAGAAGTACACCTTGTTTAGGAAATCCCATGTCTACACTCAGTACTGAGCACTGGGTGTATATTATACAATTTAGTAAAATAAATCGAGGAAATAAGTGTCACATCCATGCCCTTTCTTTTCCCAATATAGCCTCTTTTCTTCAATGGATTCCAAGTCTTAAATGTTTGGGGATAGGTATACATTTTAAGTGGTTTTTAAATCATCACTATAGCTGGGGATGGTGGTACATGCCTATAAGCCCAGCACTCATGAGGCTGAGGCAGGAGAATCACTGTGAGTTCAAGGCCAGCCTGAGTTACAAAATGAATTCAAGACCAGCCTGAACTACATAGCCTTGGCTTAAAAAGACAAAAAAAAAAAAAAAAAGAAACCACACACACACACTATAAGAGGTAATTTTTTGGGGATGCTTACAATGTTAGATCCCTTTTTAAAGACTTTAGTTTTTTTTGTTTGTTTGTTTTGGATTTGTTTGTTTTTTGGCATTGCTAGGGTTTGAACCCAGGACTTTCACACTAGACTAAATCTCTAGTCCCTCCCCTGCCACTCATGAGACAAGGTCTTGCTAAATTGTTAAATTGCCCAGACTAGACTCAAACTTACTAATCCATTGGTGACTTCTTAGCTGAATGGGCTACTGGGAGGTGGGGCGTGATCAGAGGAAGCAGATCGCTGGGGCTGTGCTTTCCAAGGATGCGTCTCATCCCAGGCCTTTCCTCTGTCTCTGATTCATTCTATCTTTCTCTCTGCTTCCTGTCTACCATGAAGTGAGCAGCTTTCTTCCACTACTCTCTTCTGCCATACTATTTTGGCCATTGATCCAGCTCACCATGGACTGAAACCTTTGAAACCAGGAGCCAAAATGAACGTTTTCTCTTTTAAAATGTGTGTGTTAAGAATTTGGCCCCAGCAACAGAAGGATGATCAACAAACACATCATGCCAGGAACCTAGCCCAGGCAACGTGGTGTTAAACACAAGGATGGGTCTTTGCAGAGCCCAGTAATAAGATTAAGCAATCACAGCCCTTTATTCTCCTCGCCCTTCTTCATTCTTACCCATCTAATAGAACCAACAGCTTCAGGGAAGATTTTTCTTCCCAGTGAACTCACACTGCAGCTGGACTCTGCCCTGCTAGCTCCTTCATGCGCTACTCAAAGCCCTTCTTATGGGTCACTGGAATGTCAAGTATGACTGCCTGGCCAATGATTCAACAGAGAGGGCACAGGGACAGAAGCAAGGCACTCATGGACCCAGTCACAAGGAAGTCACAAGCATGCAGTTGTCCAAACCCAGCCATCTGGACAAGACCACCTCTAGTCACTGAGTGCCATCTAGCCTAGCAAGCTGCTGCCTTGACTTCACAAGATGGACCTCCAGAGCATAGCGAGGCAGGGAGTTCACTGGCACCCACCACCCCCACAAGGGCCCTGCAAGGACTCCAGCAGCTTAGAATTCCCAGCGTGCTATTAGACCGCACCTGCTCCCAGTGACACAGCGAGGAGAAGAACGAGGTTCTCCGCCAGGGTGGTGGAAGCTTCTGAGTAGGGGAAACTGAGTGTGACTCAACTTCTCCTTCTGCCCAGCCCTGCTTCCTCTCCTTCCACTGGCCTGTGTGTCTAACAGACATCTTGCTCCCCAACTCCATTTTAGCATCTGGAGAGCCCAACCTGTGACAGGCTAACCATGGCATTGGACGTATCCCACTATGGACCCCTCTGTCTCCCATCTCCTTAGTGAGCCCTGCACATTAGAACCCCTCAACCACACAAACCACTGTCTGGGCCTGCACAGAACCACGCGGTTCTCCTCATACTGGCTTCAGATTGTGCGTATTTTCCTTGCATAAAATACTCTTCCCCTCTTGTTCATCTGTCTAATTGTAGCTCTTGGAATACAGGAGGACCACATCTTAGTCCATTTTCTGAGAGGAGAGACAAAGGAAAGCAAAGAAGAGGAGGAGAGTGGGGGGAGGGGAAGGGAGGGAGGAGAGGAGAGGAGTGGGGAAGGGGGACAGTGAGGAGGGGAAAGGAAAGGAAAGGAAAGGAAAGGAAAGGAAAGGGGAAAAGCAAGACATCCAGCTTAGTCCGACATCACAGCGGCGAGGGCTGTCGAGACTGCTGGCTCCAGCTGGTGTTTGTCAAGGGAGGTGGTGAGAAGGAGCCCCAGTGTTTATTGCGAGGAGGTAGAAGATCTTTTGTCATTGTTTATTGATCATTCCTAACACTTCAGATGACCAGTGTGTACTTCATCATTTTGTTGGATGGATATTAATGTTAAAAAAGAAAATAATCACTCATCAAGCGCTGAAGAACTGCCTTCCGCCTAAAGTACTCTATGAAGACTTAAAATTGGTAGTAAATTTTGCCAAACATTTTCATCCCTCATGAAACAGTGAGCTGCACAGACTCTCAGGAAATGGAAAGGAGATAAATGCTCTACCCCACACCATCAAGAACTGATAATTGAGGGTGTGGGGTGATGGCTCATGGCAGGGCACTTGCCTAGCCCGCACCAGACCCTGGGTGCCATCCCCAGCACTGCGAAGATACAAAAGAGGAAGAACTATCTGGATGCCTTCCTGCTGCCTTACCATCCTCGCTAAGAATGGCTAACGTCTGTTGAAAGAGTCCACGGCACCAGGTGCTGGTCCAGCCCTTTCTGTGGGTCCAGTCAGCACCCACGGATCCAAGCAGTGCGTTCTGTGGTTCTCCCCACTATAGACACCACTGGGAAACATGATGGAAAACCTATGTTCCGTTGTTTTTAGATTATTCTCCTGCTCTCTGTGCCTCACAGAAAGCTTTGATCATTTGTATTTTACAACCATGAAATTGATTCAACCACATTTTAAATGTTCACTACCACCCTACCCCCCGACTTTCTGAATCAATTAAATTTTAAACTAGCGGGCTTCTGCTCCTCTTGTTAAACACATAAGCAAAAGGAGAGCTATCTAATTGGTGATTGGTTATTCCATTACTATTATGGCAAAGACCATAGATCATAACTACTGTGATTTTTCTAAAATCTTATTTCATTTTCAGTATTTGTGTCTAAATCTTTTAATTTGGGGGGACACAATGTTGGAATTTAGTGTGGAAAACAGTATAACTACTGCAGTTCAGCATTCACTTTGGAAATTAAACAAAAAACAACTTTTTAAATCAGTAGTATTGTCCTAAGTTTGAGAAGGGGTACTTGCCCTTTGCTCTTATTTTAAAACAGAATTATGACACTAGTTTAAGTAATCAAGGCATAAAAAGCTCACCTCAACTCACATCAACCTAGCAAAAATGTTCTTCTTGTTTTTGCTTCCAGTTCAGCACATAATTTCACACATCTGCTGTCCCATCCTGTACATTTTTAAACTTGCTGAATAAAAATGCAACTTGTTGGTATACAAAACATTAATAAAAGTCTGCTTTTACCTCCATTCAGCAATATGCAGTAGCTATCTGATATCCTCCCTCAATATTAACTGGATAATAAATATTTTATATGCTTTTAACTTACTTTCTCAAAATGGGTTTATAAAGGCCAGGGATACAGCTCAGCGGCACAACGCCTGCCTGACAAATGCTAGATTGTGAGTTCGATCCCCGTTACCAAACAAAAAAAAAAGCGTCTACAGTGCTGGAGGTATAGGTCAGTGGTAAAGCACATGCTTTAACATGCACATGATCATACGTTTGATTCTCAACTGCAAAAAAAAATTTTTTTATTTCCATGATCTCATTTCATTATTACAGTCATTCAGTGAGGCATTGCTGTATTCAAAAGTGCAGGAAATAAGAAGATATGATGTACTGTGGCCAACAGGTGCTCACAGTTTTTTCTCCAAAGAGCCAAATACTGAGTGAGAGCCTATAGGCCATACAGACTCTGCTGCAACCGCTCCACTCTGCCACTGAGCAGAAGAGCAGCCACCAACCAGACACAAATGGGTGCACGGCAGAGTTCCAATAAAACTTTATTGTAGACAGTGAAATTGGATGTACAACAACAAACCACAGACAAGATGCAAAGGGACAATTGGTGTAACAATAAGACTTCATGGACACAGAAATCTGAAGTCACTGTTTTCATGAATTGCAAAATAATATTTTGCTTTCGATTTTTTTTCAACCATTGAGAAAGGTAAAAGCCACTCTTAGCTCCTAGACAGCGACCCCTGGACCACTGTGTGCCAACTCCTGGTCTTAAACATAATAGCCTAGTGAATTAGAAAGGACCAGGAAAGGGCTGTGATTTAATGTCCTCTGCTTTCATAGGGGAGAAATCTGATGCCTCTAGAAGCCAGGCAGTTTGCAGCGCCTGGTAGGCCTAGTCCCAGATCTTCTAAGTTCAGTGTACTTTCCACCCAAAGGCTCTGCTTAAAATAAAAGCACAGAAGAGGCCAATTAAAGAGATAACTGTAAAAACTGCTCCGCATTACACCCAAAGACCAGAACAGCCCGTGCTGGCTGCTCAGCCTGCTGCTACTTAAGTAGACAGTTCTGGCAGGCTTTCAGAGGGCTTGAGAAATGATAACTGGTTAGGCAGAAATCGTTCCAAGAAATAGCACAGTGACTTTTGCTCTGCTACTTCCTTGCACTACTATAATTTAACTCCTCTTCGGCTGGAGTCCTGAAATCTGTAAAATAAGGAAACCGCTACTTGCCTTTTTCATATTTTTAGCAGTTTCACTTCTCATAGCAGGCTGACCCGTCCATAAATAGAATGCAGCCTTCAGGTGGAGCTTCCAGGTAAGCACTACCCAAGGGCCTGGCTGTGTAAGGGCCACGGCAAAACTGTTCAGCCCTCGCCCTTCCTTCGGGGTGCTTCCTCTCCGTGTTTTCCTGGCCTCTGGTTCAGCTGTTGTCTACTGTTTCAGTAGGAACAAAACCTCTATAGTGAGAGGTGGCCCAGCAGCTGCCCCAGAAGCTGCAGTTGAGAGCAGAAAGGCGAGCCCAGCCCTTCCCTGTGTGGGACACTGAGGGCTGGAGTAGAGACCACAGCTGTGTGTGTGTGTGTGTGTGTGTGTGTGTGTGTGTGCATAGAAAAAAAAAGGAGACAGAGTTAAAGTCTTCTGGGAATAGGGAACAGAGCACGCCTGAGCTAATGGAGGATGAGTTACCTGGCCCTGAATTTCACCAAGCCACGTGGGCAGAGCACAGAACAATCTGCGTCTTCTCTCCTTTTCCTCCAGCCGCTGCCTCCACCAGCCCCCGCCTCTGTTCCTGCCCCGCGGCCATCTCTGTTGCCAGGGGTTGGCTGCCCTGAGTCACCAGCTGACCCAGGGACCTGCGGATGCCTCCCGTCTCCAGCCCCCACTCCAGCCCTGCCTTTGCGCTCCTGTTGTCCCAGCTCCCTAGCAAAGCATTGTCGCCAGGGTGGCAGGCAGGCCAGGGCCCAGGGGTAGACACCTGTTGGCCTCCCCTCCTGACCCAGGGGCTCCTGGGTGCCAGTCCTTAGCAGACTGCCTGGCACGGCACGGCAGAAACGCTGCTAAAGGATGCCAAGCAAATGCGCTTGATTCCCAAAAGTGAGCCTGGTCCTGGATTTGTTGATGAAGATTTTATGTCAGTTCCATCAGGGCCTGCAGCTCATTTTGGTCTCTGGGGCAGAAACAGTCAGGACCCTGGGACCGTACCATAGAGAAGCCTGACTTGCTGGTGGGGGGAGGAGTACTGGGGTTGGTGTCGCATTCCCTTACACTTGGCATGATGGGCGTGCTGAGCCGGCAGTGCCTGGCCCCCCCAAGATCTTTGGACTCCCCTAAAGTAGGTTAGTAGGGAATACCATAGTCCCCACCAAATTCACCCACATGACCTGCCATGGAGCATTCCTCAGTCTCCAGAGAAGGGAAGCAGGAGCGAACTAGAACACTCCAAGAATCACATCACGATACCCTCTCTCTCCTTCAGTTTCTTCACTCTAAAATAAACAGCGTTTCCATCTTTCTCCCACCTTCCCCTAACTTGAAATATATCTGCTGGAACATTCGATATTGTGAATTTGTTCAGTTATTTTCTCACACTGCCACTTTCCATATGAATTCGGTGTCTATTATACAGCAGGTCCTGAACTGAGTTCTGTGGAAAAAAGAAAGAAGAAAAACAGAATCGCTGCCCCTGGGAAACACACAGGAGACAAATTCTATTAAGCATCTATTAAATGCCAGACATTAGGAAATGAATTAGTTAGGCCTATAATTCAATGGAAAAGATCAGTGAATATGCAAATAACTATAATATATTATACGTGGCACAGCATGGTTAGAAGAAATGGGGAGTAAGCACAAAACTTTGCTTTGTATGGAGGTCAGGGAAACTGCTATGAGTTTTTAATTGACTCTTGAAGGATGACTAGGAAGGATGAAAGGAAGAGAAAATATGGGAGGAGGGATCTTATAGACCGAGTGGGCAGGACTCAGACCTAAAATGCTATGATTTAGGGAGAGTCCAGTGCAGTCTTCCCTGAGTATCTCTGATGGCCTGGTTCCTGGACCCCCAGAGGTACCAAGATCCTCAAATGTTCAAATGCTTCATATAAAATTTGCATAGAACCTACACACATCCTCCTGTATACATTACATACCCTCTAGTAGGGTAGGGGGCAGAGCTCCACAGTAGAATGCTTGCCTAGCATACCTAAGGCCCTGGGTTCAATCTCTAGCACTGCCAAACAAATAAATAATCTCTAGATTAACTACAACACCTAATACAGCAGAAATGCGAAGTCAGTCATCGTTTGGCTATATTATTGAGGGCATAAAGACCGAAGATGCTAGGCACGTTCAGTCCCAACGCAATTTTCTTTTCTTAGACTGTATTTTCAATCCACGGTTGGTTGAATTTGCAGATGCAGAACCGGCAAATACAGAGGGCTGAGCACGCACGTGGGCTGAGGGTTAACCTGTTAGAAAAGAAGGCAAGGAGATGCCATGCTGACAACAAAATTGGTGTCGCCCCCCCTCCCCACAGGAGGCCGTCGGAGAGGCTCCTGCCGCGGGGTGTAACCACGTGCTTGAGAAAGCAGAGCAGAAAAGCAGGGTGATGGAAGCGCTGAGTTAAAGGTTACTGCCTGCGCTCTGACTCCTATTCAAGTGCCCTTCAAGCCGCGCACAGCACTCAGGGCAAAAGGAACCCACGGGGCTTCTCTGGAAGGCAGCCGAGACTTCCCGGAGCGGTGTGGGAGGAGTCATCCGCACCCAGCAAGGGGAGCGCTGGGAGGAAAATGTGAGCATGCGCGCTGGCAGTGACTGGTCCCAGGTGGACACGTGAGCGCTTCCCCCGCCTGTGTCTCAGGGACTTGCGCCTCCCCAGAGCCGTGCAGAAGCAGGAAGCGAGCTCCCTGGGAAGGACCCCGGGGCACCTCCCGTAGGATGCGTAGCCTCAAGCACAGAGAGTCTTGCGGTGGACAGTTAAAGCCTTTCCTACCTTGTTGCTCTTCTGTGTGGGGAAGCCGAGAGCCCCTCACCACCATCTGCACACCTGTAGTGAGCCACGGCAACTTTGGAAACACCTTCGCACATCCTCTCACCAGGCCCGGCTCTCTCGGAGCAGATGTGGATGGGGAAGTCTTGCTGATAACCGCTGTAGGCTGCCCTGGAAAGAGGAACCAGGCTCAACTCTGAGACCAAACTGACATCAAAGCAGCTCGAGAAAGGATCCTGCATGGCTGACAAGTGTGTTCAATGACTTTCTAGCACCAGAGCGTTGCTTCCTCTTTGTCCTTCAAACAAAAATCTCAAAGCAAAGCAATTCCCCAGGTCTCATCCAATGCATACACAGGTTGCAGTTGTTAGAATAATCGAGATTTATACTTTGCATGTAGTCCTAAATTTAAATTGAAAAGGATATCATTTCACTGTTGCATGCACTGTAGGTTCTGTGATACAATACAACATAAGTTGTGTTAAAATAATAAATGGAATAATGTCAAACCCAACATCACAGGCTTTCATCCAAATGCCAATCATTGGACAGTATCTTGGTCAAAATATGACAGTGTAACTGACACTCTGTCACATATCATATTGACTATAAGTTATTGATATGATTTAATTTTAAGGGTTGGTCAAATGTATTTTAAAAGCAAAGCAATCTGATGGCATAAAGTTGAGTGATATAAAAGCAAGTTGGCAAAATATTGTTAAATAGGATAAGGAATAATTTGATCTCAGTACTGGGCATGCTATTACTTAATTGGCAATTGGTCTTCGGGGTTTTTAGGTTGTTTTACTCTACATCAAGAACATAAATAGATCAAACAAAGCGATTGTGTTATCAGAAACATTCTCTAGATTGATCCTTGGGCTGATTATTTGGGGGGAGGAAATATCGGCCATAATTCTAATAGTAGTGGTAATAGCACATTATTTCTGCTACCAGTACTTTCTCCCCCAAAAATACATGGCTTTGTCACAAATACTCCACTATTTTATTATTATTATGATTATTTATTTTATTTTAAAGATAGTAAAATCCAACAAAAG
>RJWM01034097.1:0-19962 GCA_004363535.1 Dasyprocta punctata
TCACTTGATATTCTCTGTATATGAAAAATGGCTAATATTTGGCAAAATACCTTTATTTTTAAATAAACTTGCAATATTTGATTACAGAAAAACAATTTACATATTTTCTTAGTATCTTCTCCTAAATTTTGACAGTACTGAAACACACTGGAAAGTTTCTATTGAAACTGAGCAGCTTATTGCTGACATAGTAATAATTTGGTTGTTTGCACATTTTGTGAAATATTAAAATGTTCCAAGTTACCATTCCTTAAATAACTCAGGGTAAGATGTTATCTCTCAAGTGTTGGCTTGTGAGTAGGAGGGAAATTATACATTACTGTGTTATATAAAACTGACTCATATGAGTGGGTGAAAGATCCCAAGAATACCAGGACACCCACACTAGAAAAAGCCAGTGTGTGCCATTGCTCTTTAAACCATGTTCCAGCAAGCTGCTTAATGGAACTGTATTCATTAAAGAAATTTCTGTAAGTTCTTTCATTGTCTTGGTGAATATCTTCCTGTTTAAATAAAAATGTAGCATTTTTTTCGTCTTTTAAAAAAATCATTGTTCATAGGACAAAAGGCTTGACTCATTCTCTGTGGTTAAGTTTTAATTAGTTAAAATCACTAAACTTAACATACCTACATTTATAATATTTTAAAATATTTGTTAAATCAGATATCAATGCAATGGAACCATCTTTTAGAAAATAGTATTTTGGGTCTTAGCTAATGCCGCTTTACAGAGAAAGTATGGTTCTCATCTCGGATTCATCTCTCATCTCAGTTTGAAGGCCAGTTTTTTTGTTTTGTTTTGTTTTGTTTTGAGGCAGAGTCTCACTGCATGGTTCAAGCTGGCCTTGAACTCACTTCTGTCCTCCTGCCTCAGCCACCTGAATAACATCTGCCACCATGTCTGGCAGCAGTTAAATTTTAAGACTCTTTTGTATGGTAACATTAAATAATCTGAATTGTATTTGTTACATCCAAAATGTTGTTTTGGTTTGCTCTTACAAATCAGATTTTGTTTGTATGGAGAATTTGTTATTAGTGTTGGGTTTTTAAAACATGTTCCCTAAGTTCTTTCATCTTCTGGTAACCAGGCCAGACCTTCAAGGACGTCTTCCAGCCCTGCTTCCTCCAATTAGGCCCCACTCCCTGACAGTTCCACCACTTCCCCATAGCACCCTCAGCTAGGGACCATGCACGTCTTCAACACGTGGTTTTGGGGGCTATCTACTGTCTAAACCATAACAGTATAAATGCTAATAACAGTTATTCAGTGAAGAGCATATAAGAAAGGACAGGTGAAAAAATGGATAATCAATACTGAATGTTTCTGCAAATGTAAGAGGGGACCACTGAGTTAAGAGTTTGCCAGAAGGAACACTACCTAAGGGCCAAAGAGAAGAGCATGGTTGCAAACATGAGCTAAGTCTGGTATTGGGAATTAGGAGTGATGAATTTATGTAGTATATCACTCTGTTAGACTGCTTTACTTGTGCACATTGTCCTTTAAACAGTCTTCGATAAACACACAGTATAGTAGTACCCCCTTATCTACAGTTTTACTTTTCACAGAGTCAGCTGTGGTCTGAAAAGATTAACTAAAAATCTAGAAATAAACAACTCATGAGTTTTAAATTGTATTCCCTTCTGAAGTAGTGTGATGAAATCTTTTTTGTTTGTGTTTTGCTTTTTGTGGTACTGAGGATTGAACCTAAGCGTCTTCACACTGAGCTACATCTTTACACCACTGCTAATTTTGTTTTTAAGAGTAGAAAACATTTATTGAAAAAAAGTAAGCTTCTGCCTAAGAAACATAGAAGGGTCTTGAGATGGTTGGTCCCACCTTTTGTTTTTTGATACTGGGAATTGAACTCAGGACCTTGTGCTTGCCAGTCAGGCACTTGTCTCATTGAGCTATATCCCCAGCCCCCCACTTTTGTTATTTTTGAGCAATTTCACTAAATCACTGATTTGCCCAGGCTGGACTTATACCTCTTACCCTCCTGCCTTAGTCTCCCAGAGTGCAGTGTGTGATGAAATCTTGTACCACCCTGCTCCATCCTACCTGGGATATGAATCATCTTCTTGACTGGGATATCTGCACTGTGCACACTGTCTACCTCTTAGTCACTTAGTAGCCATCTGTGTTGTTAGAACTGTTCCCACAGTATTGCAGTGCTTGGGTTTAATCCTTTTGTTTGTTTTTTGAGACAGGGTCTTGCTATGTAGTCAAGTCTGACTTTGAATTCACTCTGTAACCCCAGGATGACTTCTAACTCACACTGATCTTTCTGCCTCAGCCCCTTGAGTTCAGGGATTACAGGAGTGCACAGCACGCCCAGCTAAGTGACCCTTTTTGAGAGAGCAAGGATGAGAAAAAGAGAGATTATATTTTATATTCACACAATTTATAGTATACTGTTATAATTGTTCTATTTTGATATTAGTTGTTGTTAATTTCTCACTGTACCTAATTTATAAGTTAAACTTTATTACAGGTATGTTTGTATGTATGTATAAGAAAAACAGTTTATGTAGGATTTGGTTTTATCTCAAGTTTCAGGTATCCACTGAGGGTCTTGACATATTTCCCTTGTCGATAAGGATGGCCTGTTGTACCTGGGAAACAATCTCATATTGGTTGGAATTGCTGTTAACGACTATAGAACCAGGTGTGCTGGCACATGCCTGTAATCCCAGCACTTAGGAGGCTGAGGCAAGAGGATCACTGTGAGTTTGAGGCCAGCCTGGGCTACATAGCAAGTTCAAGACCAGCCTGAACTACATAGGATGATCCTGTCTCCAAAAACCAAACCAAACAACAGAAAACCTCACCAAAAACCAAAAATAACCCCAGCCAACTACAGTGATTGTTGACAGGGGTGTTGGTATTTGGGAGTCTTAAGGGAGAAAGTGAAGTGATATTTTGTTCAGCTATTTGACTGTAAGGCGATGATGAAAACCACTTGGCACAGACTCAGATCTGGAGCTAGGAGACAGTAGCGAGAAATACAAACATGACCCATAGAAGAGGAATTGAACTGAGAGAAACATATTTCCTACAGCTTATTTCATTAAAGAAAGTGAAATCCTGCCTCCTAAAATAATAGTAATAACCTCACACTTTGAAGATGCTATACCTGTTCAAGTGCTTTTATTTCAATAACTTTTCAGATCACAGAATCAGAGAATTCTGAAGCTGAAAGATCCCTGTGTTGAAGTATTGGCCATTTCATAGAGGGGAGATCTGAAATCCATACAGGTTAATTAATTCATACAAGATCTCAAACACATGAGAACTTGAAGTTGATTCTTTTTTTTTTATTTATTTAAGAGAAAAAAGACACAGAAAAGAAAGACAAAAAGCAAAAGAGACAAACAGACAACAACAACAAATCCAATACAGTAACATTATAGGTTTACAAAACAAGATGATAGGAATTTGACAATGATTTCAGTATTGCATATTGTTGCCTTCAAAAGGGTTGTTCAGATTAACAAATATAGACATGTAAAATTGATCTAATCATATGAGTATTAATTATTCTTTTTCAATAGCTAATACATTTAGTAGTATAGTCATATTAGCTATCTTATATATACATATATACAAATGTATGTCTTCTTCCTTTTCCCTACCTTCTTTCCTCCCTTCCCCTATCTCAATTCCTTTTGCTCTTTGAGCAGTTTCTTACCCTTACACAGTATGTATTGTAGATTTTGGATTGTATGTATTTTTTCAGTTTCTTACACTAGGCAGACAATATGGTATTTACACATGGGAGTTTGATTTATTTCACTTATGAGTATGGTCTTAAGTCGTGTCCATTTACTTATAAAAGTCTCGATACAATCTTTCTTGATAGCTGGGTAGTGCTCCATTGTATAAAAATACCACATCTTTTTTATCCATTCCTTGATGGATGGGCCCTTGGGTTGTTTCCAACATTTGGCTATTACAAATTGTGTTGCTATAAACATAGGTGCACATGTATCACTGTGGTATGATGTTTTCATTTCTTCTGGGAAAATGCCTAGAAGCGGGATATCTGGGTCAAATGGAGTCTCTAATCCTCGCTTCTTGAGGAATCTCCACACTGATTTCCACAGTGGTGAACTTAAGATTCTTAACTCAGTTTGTTCTTTCAACCACACCATGCTCCCTCTGGTTTCAGCAACTTAATAAAATTGCTGTCACAAGGCCTTTCTGTATATTTAAAGTTTGCTGTCATGCCTGACCCTTACCTTTCCATTTTCCTCCTATACTGTTTATTCATTCGTTTGTAATATCTTGTGTTTTTCAGATTTTTCATTTTCTTCTGAGTCCTCAGCATTTAATAGATATGTTTCTTCAAATATCCAGTATAGATTGTCAGCTATGTAGTCGGTAAAATATCTGTCTGTTAGGAGTCTGCAAAATATTTGTTAGGTGAAACCTTCAACTTTATTTTGCTATTTTGTTTCAATAAATATTTATGATGTAGTAGGATAAATATTCTGTGAATATGTTATGTCTTTATTAACTTACATTTTGATTACCTTATTTTAAAGTTATATCAGAGCCTGTTTTTTAAAGTTTGATTTTTCTTCATTTAAGCATGTTGTAATGAAAACCTTTTAAAATCTAAAATTCAGGTCACTTGATGATTCATCATCATTCTCAGTACATAATTAGACAGGGTGTTTCAAAGGAAAGTTGGCCAATAAATGCAGAAGTAACATTTCATATTCCTCAATTCCTGTTTTTTCTTTTCAGTGAATTGAATCAGCTTTCAGAATAAGAAACTGAATAGGTACATGAAGTTGAAAATAAATATTTAATAACTCAGACTGTTGGATATAGATTTTATTAAGTTGTCATAGAATCCAATGGTAGCAAGACAGAATTAGGTAGCTGTTACTTAAGGGGGAAATGTTTACATGAACTTTAAGAAAAGACTAGAACTAAGAATTTCTGAATTTTTTTTAATTTAAAAATATTTTTATTTAATTTTAAAGAGAATAAAACACAACAAATCAAAACAATGATAAGACAGTGGGAAAGAATTTCTGAATCTTAAAGAGATATTTTGCCTCGGTGTGCTGTGATAAGTCAGGTTTGATTCAATTTTTTCATTTATAGAATGAAAGGTTTATCCAGGCACACAGGGATATACATAATGCCTGCTATGCACAAGCAGCTGAAGGTTATTATTCCAGTTCTAAACTTCTTTGATTCTGCTCTCCTGAGGACTATTCCATTTTTAGTTTCTCTTTGAGATACTATGACTTTAGAGTGAGGCTGTTTTTTAGCTCATCCTGTCTGTGCAAACTACAAGAGCTTCTAACTAAATGATGTTGGAGTAATTTTTTTAATTTTTGAAATCAAGGCTCATGTCCAAGATTCCCATTTGGGAACTGTTGTTGGCTGTTAAAATACTAAATGAAAGACAGACTTTTGTAACACACCAGTCAAGTGATTGACAGGTTCAAGTCTGAAAGAAGCTCCTGGACTGGTTATCTTTCCTACTGTAGATCCTTTTCAAAACCACCTGTCAACTTTTCTTGAAACCAGCTTGCATACAGTATACAGGTAACACATACCCATGAGGCAGGCTGGTTCCAAAGTAGCACATGCCCCAAAATGTAAGGGAACAAATGCTAGTTGGTTTCAGCCAATCATTGCCATGCCAGAGGACTCATCCAAGATTGCAGAATATCCCTATGTTTCAAAGGTTTTTGTGTGAAATATTATTACTGTTAAAGGTAATCAACTAATGTTCACTTTCAAAAACACTTGGGGTCCTAACTGGACAAGTCCTTCTATAAACCAGACTGCTGGTTTACAGCCTGTACTCTGAAGGGAGCAGTGTGTTGTGGATGCCTACTCTCCACATTGCTCTGCTGCTACCATGGTCATTCTTTCCATGCTCTGAAAACATCTGAGGGCTTTAGAGCTGTTAAAAAGGAAGAAGAGGAGAAGGTAGGAACTTACTTAACTCCTATACTTTTTGAAAGGGAAAAGCATTTCTGCATACTTAAAAACACATAAAAGCCTGTTTTCCCCCGGGGAGCATTTTTTTTTTTTGTGTAAATTAATGTCTAAGCAACAATAGCTCAATTTGGTTTTAGGAATTGACCTTAACCATTTATTAAAATTGACCATAGCAAATCCTTGAGGTTTTATAATTCAGCCCTTTTTGGGGAGGTAGGGCTCCTTTTTACTTCTAAAGTTATGACACTTTTGTATGTAGCTTTAAGGTGGAGATGATCATAATGTTACAGATGAATGAATGTGGAACTTTTCCCTCCAAGGTCATAGTAGTTAAATTGTCTGTTTGTATTAAACTTGATTCCCAAGCTAATAACTCAAGTCAATTTTTGTGATCATTTCTGTGGTACACATCTATCAATCAGGAGGAATTTTCCAGTAATCCCAGCTGCGTGGGAGACTAAAGCAGGATTCCAAGTTTGAGGCAGGCCTGGGCAACTTAGCAAATCCTTATTGTAAATAAATAAATAAATAAATAGGACTGGGGATGTGCTTAGTAGAAGAACACCTGCTGAGCGTGAGTTCAATCCTCAGTACTATAAAAGAACCACCATCACAATAATAAAAACTGCCTTGCAGGGGTTGGGGTTTTCTGATATTTTTTTATGAAAAAATAAAAAGAAAAGTAGTGGTGATTGGTAGTTGAAAATAATACCTGATTTTTTTTAAAGATAGGACATTGCAATGATTCAAGAAAAGTTCTCCTTACCACTGTCATTCTTCTAAAACATTGTTTTAGACTGGGCACGGTGGCACATTCCTGTAATCTCAGCACTCAGGAGGCTGAGGCAAGAGGATCGCCATGAGTTTAAAGCCAGACTGAACTACATAGTGAGTTCAAGGTCAGCCCAAACTACATAGTGAGAGTCTGTCTATAAATAAATAAATAAATAAATAAATAAAAATAAATGAAAGAAAATCGCTTTAAATGTTTTATATAGAAAATGGGAATAATTTAGTGAACCTTCACGTACCTATTACCATCTTCATCATTTTCTAGCCTAAGTACATGTCCCACTTCAAGCTCTATCCCCTTCAGCAGATACTTTTAAAAGCAAGTCTCAGACTTACATCCATTTAACCTTAAATACATTGGCTCCAATAATATTTCAATTAATTTCTCCTGATGAAATACTTGTGAATGAGTTTGAGAAAAGAGAATGATAGAAAATTAAAGAAAGGAGACAAAGATTATTACAACATGGAAGCTTCCTGATAATAGGCTCCATTTTCCTTGTCTTTCAATATTGTGTGTTGTGTATGTGTACTCTTCTTAGTTATGTGAGATTGTAGCCATAGATTATTTTTATAGCTGAACCTAATCCTTGATAACAAGTTTTTAAAATGACCATTAGGGATGCATTTACAGGAATGTGTGAGCTTGGAGTACTCATGATCAGCCTAAGAGGATACTCCTAATCTAAGAGATTTGTTGAGAAAAGTGGTATCATGCTTTTATGGTTTCACCTAGTCCTTGGAGTGTTTATTATCAACATAGTCAATTATTCATACATACATAGAGTATGTACTGTATATCTGAAGACTGAGTAAGTCTGGCAGTTTTATTCTACAGTATGTACTGTATATCTGAAGACTGAGTAAGGTGGCAGTTTTATTCTACTTTACATTTGCCTTCTATTTTGAATTCACGTGCAGTTCCCCTTGGATGTTTTTTAAAACTAGCCCGACTCTATCCCCGCTTTTCTAGAACTTCTAAATTTACTTTTTGTTGGTCTTTAATCTTTTCCTGGATAGGAATGTTTATTGAATTCTTAATTTGCCTAGAGATCTGCTGAATATTTTATATGTTTTAAATTATTTAATCTGCTAAGTCTTTTTTTAAATAAAAAAAGAATGAAAGCCTTGATACAGAATTTCAAAACAAAATAATAGGAGCTTAACACTGATTGATACCTTGTGTATTGCTATGTTCAAAGTAGTTATTCAGATTATAAAATATAGGTATAAAAATGATCAAACAAGTGAACAATGAAAGCACATTCTTTTTGATGAACTAACAGATTAGTAGTATAGTTACCAGCCGGGCGTGGTGGTGCACGCCTTTAATCCCAGCACTCGGGAGGCTGAGGTAGGAGGAGCGTTGTGAGTTCAAGGCCGGCTTGGGCTACAACGCAAGCACAAGGCCGGCCTGAGCTACATAGTGCGACCCTGCCTCAAAAAACCAGGGCTGGGAGTTTGGCTCAGTGCCTTAAGTGCCTGCCCTGGCAGGCGCGAGGTTGTGAGTTCAATCTCCGGTGCCGCAAAAAAAAAAATAAATAAATAAATAAATAAATAAAAATTAAAAAAAAGTAGTATAGTTACCTATCTTGTATATATTTGTATAAGACATGTACAGTTGTCTAGGTTTTGCTAGTAAAGGAACTAGGCTCAGTGGACTTAAGGTTTCTCAGTCAGAAAGTGGCAGAAGCCCTGTTTGAACAGTTTCTGGTTTTGGAACTGATGTCTTTTCGTCATATCCCAGCATCAAATATTCTCCTCAGATCTACTTAGTTGGTACAGGTAGAGTAGTTTTCACTTATAAACTCATATGTTCAGACTCATATTTCTCATACCGAACTACTCATTATTATTGTCTATACCCAAAGACCTGTTTCATGAACTTACAGGCATATTATTTATTACTGTTTTGGTGGTGAAGGGGCACCAGTGGTTATGTCATTCTTATAGCATAGTATATGAAAATTGTATACATGAGCCATGCACAAGTAACGAATACAACTGGTACATTTTTGCATTTATCCCTAAAGGAAATATCCATCCTTGTGATCATTTTTATGCCTATTCTGAAATAGATCTTTATGTGATGATAGAAATGTTCTTTATCCACAGATGTTTAACCCAATAACTGGTATGGCTATTGAGAACTACAAAGGTGACTAGTATGATTGTGGGACTGAAGTTTTAATTTCCTTTCATTTTAATCCATTTAATTAGTTTAGGCCCTATTGATTAGTTTTAATAGGGCCTAGAGGCTCAGGCCTGTGCTTCCAGACACAGAGGGATATAGAGGCAGGAAAATCACAAGTTTGAGCCCACCCTAGGCAAGTTCGTGACTTAGTGAGACCCTATCTCCAAATAAAAGTTAAAAAATTGGTTAGGGATATAGCTCATTACAAAAGCCTGGTGTTCAAGCTTGAGTACTGTATGTGCGTGCCTACGTGTGCACTGCCCCACCACGATTTAATCATGCATGACAAGTGGCTACCATATTGGATATCGCAGTTCTATAGGAGTATAGTTTGTATTAGATGTGAGTTACGTATATTTCAGTGTGTATTTATAATAAGACAAAGTAGAATATTGAATTTGGTTCTGAGAACCTTACTGTGGCAAGAAGGATAATTTAAACTCAATACCTAGTACCTTTGAAAAAACTGCTTAGATATCATAGATTCATGGAGTTTAACTTACATTGTAAAACATCAGCAAGCAGGATGTTAGAAATATTACTAATTGATAATGCTTTCAGATGAGTGGGAAATTTAAGTTGTTAGCCATTTGGTCAGTTTTCTATTTAAGTAATAGACCAGAAAACTAAAAATAATTGTAGGAAGAGAGACTTCTTGTGACTACATGTATGAAACTGTAAAATAGCAATTTTGAGCCACACCAGTAAGAGACATTTAAAAATTACATGGCCCTTTCTTTCCCCTACTCCATTCATCACCTTGCCTTCCTGTGAATATTTTGATACCCTTTTCTGTGTCAAGTGACTTTGTGTAATGAGAAATGTTTCTGACAGTAATGAGGTGCCCATGAATAAGGAAGGCAGAGAAAAAGACTTGAGGGACGTGCGTGAATTGAGACTGTAATGCTTGGAAATATATCAACAAAAGAATTGTTCCTTGAAATTCTGTTTTTATTCTAGAAAAATCTTATAGCCATTCTCCAGTTAGTGTAATTAAATCAACCTGAAAGTTTTTTTTTTCTAAGATGTTTCAGAGTTGGCATGCCAGAAGATTTAGTTGTCATTCTGAGTAAAAAGATTTAAAGTTAACTACTTTGTTACAAGGTTTGCTTCATAAAAAGAATCTACAGATATGTTAATCCCTAGGAGTGAATTTAATTTTTTTTTTCATTTTCAGATCTTTCTTTTTCAAAGCTTTACTTCTTTTCACATTTTGAAAGGCAGATAGAGATCCAAAATAACTTTTTTTTTTTTTTTAATCAAAGAGATAAATGTTATTCACCAGTGGAACAAAGAATCCTAGTTTCTTCTCTTTGGGCTTCTCTTTGACAGAATAATAATAGGACATTAATATTAAGAGGAAATTATAGTAATGTAGTATTCATTCTTCTTTAGGCAGGATATGCCCCTTTCTCCTTCGATTTGAGCCTCAAGCTTTACTGGACAAATTGGCAACCTTCTGAGCAAGCAGAAAATGTATTAAAACTAGATTAAGAGATGAATTTTATTAACATATTGATGTCACTATAGCCTTAAATATTTTGTTTCTGTGAGAATAGTCTTATGATTTTAACTGATAGGAGAATGAGGCAGGAGTTGACAAAGTAGAATGATTCTGTTTTCTGCATAATGACTAATTCCATCATTATAATATTAAGACTTCTAAACTGAAAATTTGGGAATCTTTCATATATCTATGAGTTTGTCAAGACTGATATTCTCTCTCTCTCTCTCTCTCTCTCTCTCTCTCTCTCTGTCTTCCAGCTACTCAAGAGGGCTCAAAGAAGCAGATTAAAATTTGCCAACCACATTGTCTGGTAGATTACTAGTTACGAAGAGCTGGATCTAATTTTCTGTTTTATATTAATTAGGTGTCTGACCTTGAGCAAGTGATTTAACCTGTCTTGACCAGTGTCTTAATTTTCTCTTTCTATTCCTTTTGAAAATCTGCAAAATATTTGATTACATTCAAAATAATTTAAAGTATTATTTGTAGTTTAGTATGTGTTAATCAGGTTTCCAGCACTATAATAAAGTACCTGAGATAATTTGTAAAGGGAATAGTTTTTTTTTTTTTTTTTTTTGGCTCATGGTTTTGGAGGTCTCAGTCTATGATCCTCTTGTTTTGGGCCTGTGTGGCAAAGAAGCACATTATGGTGGCAGTGTGTGGCAGAACAAAACTGCTCATCTCATGGCCAGCCAACAAAAAGAGACTGGAAGGGGCCAGGGTCCTCAGTGATCTGTAAGGCTTCACCTGGGCCTTATCTATCAAAGAGTCCACCACCTCTTACTAGTGTCACCCTCAGAAAAAGTTTTTAATTCATGGTCCTCAGAGTCCAAACTATATAGCCACAGGAAAATAATAAACTTAGGTAAATCACTTTATAACTCAAAAAAATAGGTCATTAGTTATGTTGAATTTAATACAGGATAATTTCTAGGGGTTTGTTTTAATATTAAGAGAGTAGAAGGATCTCTTAAATATTTTTGCATCAAAATTTCTGATTCTAAATAATTTTTTATTTTCCTTAGTATCACTTCCTAATGTCATCAGCAGAATTCACTATCCCTATGAGTTCATATAACTCATGAGTTATGTCACTCTCATAAGTGATTGACATAATACATAATAAAGATGATCTTTTTCCTCTGAATTCTATGCTTAACTTGCCCTTTGCATGTCTAAGAGACGCATCTTAAGTGCAAAATATCTAACAGTAATAAATATTACTGATTCTGTATAGTCCTTGTCATGATTTTAGGTGCCTTTTTTGCAGAATTGATAAGATGATCCAAAAATTTATATGGAACTGCAAAACATTCATGATAGCCATAACAGTTTTAAAAAGAAAAGAGTCATCCTTCCAATTACAGAATTCCTATAAACTGTAGTAGTGAATGAAGTCTGTGTGATACTGGCATAAGAAGAGACATACATGCTGATCAATGGAGTACATTTGAGAATCTAGAGATAAATAGTTGATTTTGACAAGAGTGCTAAAATGATTCTTTGGGCGAAATAGTCATCATTTCAATAGATAGTGCCATGACCACCATTACTATACTATACGGCAAAGAATGGTGTTGGACCCCTGCCTTACCTATTCACAAAAAAATAACTTGAAGTTTACTTTAAAAAGATTTAAACCCAAGAGCTAAACCTTAAAAGAATACAGAGATTAACTCTTCATGACTTAGCAGTAGGCATTATTATCTTACATATGACACTTGGAAACATAAAACCAAATTAAAGTATATAAACTGACTTTATTTATTTATTTATTTTTGGTCTTTTTGAGGCAGGGTCTCACTATGCAGTTCAGGCTGACCTCGAGTTCATTTCGTAAGCCAGGTGGATCTTGAACTCACAATGATCCTCCTGCCTCAGCCTCCCAAGTGCTGGGGTACAGGCATGTGCCACCATGCCTGGCTACTGGCTTTATGTTTGTAGAAAACCTTTGTACTTCAGTGACCAACATTGAGAAAATGGAAAAATAACCTACAAAACGGGAGCACATATAAATAATAATTCTAATAAGTGATGTAAGACTATATTAAAAACACAACAATAATAAAAAGACAACAATAAAAAGACAACTTTGTAAAATGGGAAGATGATTTGAATAGACATTTCCTAAAGATGATGTGCACGGTGCCAATGAACTTGTGAAAATGAAGCTTACCGTCTTCAGTATCACTAGGGTGGCTGCAATCAAAGAAAGGACCAATAATAAGTATTGACAAGGATGTAGACTAATTGAACCCTTCATGTGTTGCTGGTTGGGATATGTGATGATGCAGCTCCTGTGGAAAATAGTTTGACAATTTTTGAAAAGGTATACATAGAGTAACCATATGATCTAACACTTCTATTTCTAGGTTTATTAAGAGCATTAAAAACATATGTGCATAAAAACTTGTAGTATCTTTTGCAGTACCCCAAAATGGAAGCAATGTCACCTGATGTGTTGATAAGTAATGATATATATATATATATATATATATATATGAATATTATTCATTCACAAAGTGGAATGAAGTACAAGTTAAATATCCCTTACTTGAGAGAGAAAGAAATGGGCCTCTTGAGAATCTGCCCGGCTGGGTCAGAGATACTCCAACCAGAAGACAACTAGGCTGCCTCCCTGGGGACTGTACCACTGGGGCGGACTCCAGGAAGAGAAACATGCGCCTCCTGTACTCCTAAGAACAACCCCCCCACCCCCCAGTAAGCAACCTGCTGGTTCGGAGGTCTGGCTAAATTGATAGCAACTAAGGTACATAAAGCAACTAAATGCTACCATTGTTTCATTGATTTTGCAGGTCTGGGGCCCAGCAGCCTGAGCATCTCTTTGGAAGATGACAGTAGGCAACGTAGCAAATGTGGGGGATTCTCTTCTGTCTTGTCTTCGAGGCCCAATATTGTTCTCATTGTTTTGCTTTATTCTGATTAATTTTTTTTTTGCTTTATTTTATATTCTGTTTTTATTGGTTTTATTTTGTTTTGGAGTTGGTTTAATTTTGCTATACCTGTTGGAATGGTCAACTATTCTGAAAATAACAAGATATACTACAGTAGCTATTATTTTCCTAGTATCTTTCTTTGAAGTTCTGTACCAGTTCTACTGCTTTGTTTTGATTGACTTTGTTCTGTTATGTTTTATTGGACTTTACTATCTTTTAAAAAAAAATCCCTTACTTGAAATACTTGAGACCAGAAGTATTTCAGGTTTCAGAGTTTTTTGAATTTTGGAATACTTGTGTACATTTTGCTGGTATTAAAAAAACCTATAATGATTAAAAGGAAGAAATTGCTCATTTTAGATGAAAAGACTCAACAAGTTTTTGGAAGATTGTTGACAGTTGAATAAATGAGAGGAACTTCCAGCACAGAATGCAAAACAAGAGAGGTCTTAAAGAGGTCAGAGCTGAGTTTTCTACATCCCCAGAAGATACCCAAATAACATATTACCTTGAATTAGAATTTTATCCCTTCATTCTTATTATAAATGAACCACCAATGAATGTATTTTTTAGGAGGCAAATAAATATTTTGAGGAGAAAGACTGCTCCCAGAAGAAATAGATTATTTAAGGAATGGAAGATAACTTCGAAAAACTTGGCATGACAGAGAAACAGAATGTTGAAGAAGAGACAGCATTTATAAAATGAGAAGTGGCTTTGAAAAAGGAACAGAGAATAAGAAAGAATTCTTATAAATCAAAAATAGTTTTCTGAAATTTTAAAAATTAATAAAAGGGTGAAACATAAAGTCAGGGATGCCAAATAGTAGTAGTATGGTGTGTGTGGGGTGGTTAAGAATAGAACATTTGAAGAAGTTAACCGCATAGATCAGAGGCACTTTCTTATCCATGTTGTTTTTCTGTATTGATTTAGCTAGGACAACTGTGCTTAAATCCAACTCATCATCAGTCCTGTTGCTCTATACATGTGCGGTTAATTATGGCTAGAGAAAAACCTGCTAATTGGTCTCATTTTTAAATTTATACTGTCATAGTATACTGCCCTACCTGTTCTTTTTCTTTACAGATATTTTTAGCAACTTAGTTTTGCTTTCTCCCCTGGTCTCAAATTTTTAACACTTCTTCCTACATCTAAACATCAGCAGACAACTTGCTTCCTGTGTTTCCAAAGAACTGAAGCTATCAGACAAGAATTGCTAGAAGGTATCGATATCTCCTCATGTCTCTGTTTCTTTATATCTGTCCTGTATCCTCTCTTCTGTTTCCTGGAATGAAATTTCAAGCAAAGGAAGATTTTTGCACTAAAACAAAAGCAAATCAATGGTTGCCTGGTCTGGAAGTGGATACAACCTTTTGTTGGAATGGAAATTCTAAATCAATTCTAGTGATGCCTCAGCCTCCTGTGCTGGGATTACAAGCATGTGCCAATACTTGGACACTTTGGACTTTGTTTTAAACTTTGTCTTAACACTCAGCACCCAGCAAATGATATGTCTCTCTCTCCCTCTCTCTCCCTCCTCCTCCTCCTCCTCCTCCTCCTCCTCCCCTTCCTCTCCCCTCCCCCTCCTTCTTCTTTTTCCTCTTCTTCTTTTTCTTCTTCTTCCTCTTCTTCTTCTTCCTCTTCTTCCTCTTCTTCCTCTTCCTCTTCCTCTTCTTCCTCTTCTTCCTCTTCTTCCTCTTCCTCTTCTTCTTTTTCTTCTTCTTCCTCTTCCTCATCCTCTTCCTCTTCCTCTTCTTTCTTCTTTCTTCTTTCTTCTTTCTTCTTCTTTTGAGACGATGTCTCCTTGTATAGTTCACACTGACTCTAAACTCACTATGTAGCCCACAGTGGCCTTGAACTTGTGGCAACTCTTCTGCCTCCAGCCTCTTGAGTGCTGGGATTTCAGACATGTGCCACCATGCCCAGCATGCAGATAATATCTCTTAACTGTTTTTTTTTTCCCCTTTTTCCTGGGTGTTGCCCCTCTTTGAGGCACTGCATAGGTAGCATCGTTATCAGATTAGGATTTGGGCAGAAATGATTGAACACTTTAATCCCTAAGGCTGTCAGTGCAATGGGATTTGAGGAGCACATTCTAAATTGCAGTTACTTTCCAAGATTTCCTTAGTTTTTGATTTTCACCAAACTCTCGGTAGGCTTCCTCTGCAATGTCTATACTTTCTTGTCAGGCAAAGGTGTGTGGATAACTTATCCTAAGTGTCTTAAGATTCTTACTTCTAGGACTTCTCATTAATTTTCTGATTTTTCTGCTGTTTGCTCCACTGAAACTAACTTATTTTGAGAGATTTTTTGTTTGTTTGTTTGGAGACAGGATCTCACTATGTAACCCAGGCTGTTCTCAAACTTGCTGGCGATTTTCTTGCCTCAACCTCCCACATACTGGGGTTACTGGTGTGTGCCACTACGCCTGGCAGTCCTGTGATTTTGGATTACAAATAGAACTGCAAAGTTTCTCTGTTCATTGTATTTAAGTCTACAACTTCTTTTTAATTTGTATTTGGTAGTAGGTTAATATACTTTCAAAGCAAAATTCCAATCTGTTCACTCATAAGTGTTATAACAAGGGTTAATATTTGTTTTAGCAAGCTTTCTCATTTTTGGGACAAAATATTCAACACTGGCAATTTAAAGGAGGAGAGGTTTATTTTGACTTACAGTTTCAGTGGGTTCAAATAATGGTCAGTTGGCTCCAACGTAGAAATTAGTTGGCTCCAAGGTAGATGTTGCACTGATGAGTATGATGCCCCCCATGATCCACTCAGCTTCCAAACACGTTAAGACGTTTGAAGTATATTTTAGATATGATCCATAATAATATTCTAATAAAAATTCTAATGTATTTGTTATATAATGAAAGCTTAATATTTTTTAATGTGTCATTATATCCTGTTCTCTTACTTGTTAAACTTTTTTTTTTTGACTTTTTGAGACAGGGTCTTACTATGTAGTTCTGGCTGGACTTGAGCTCACTTTGTAGCCCAGGCTGGTCTTAAACTTGCAATGATCCTCCTGCCTCAGTCTCCCGAGTGGTGGGATTACAGTCCTGTGCCATGACACCCTTTACTTGCTAAACTTTAATAACTACTTTAAGTCCACCAAGTCTACCATTTCTAAATGGTAAAGCTGTGTGTGTTGCTTTTTTTGGGGTGGGTCTCCCTCCTCTAGTTGAGTTCAGCTCCTCTGGCAGCAAAGTTGCTTTTCACTGCCAACCACAAGGTGATAAAACTACTATTTTTAGATTATACTCAAATTCATTGAGCCAGAAAGTAGAATAGTAATTGGTAGGGGCTAGGGGTGATAGAATGAGATGTTGTTGTTTAATGGGTATAGAATTTCAAGTTTCTAAGATAAAACCAGTTCTGGAGACTGGCTACACAGCAATGTGTATATATTTATTACAGTCAAACTGCACACTTAAAAATGATTAAGATGTTAAATCATATGATGCTTGATTTTATCACAATTAAAAATGAAAGCAAACTATTCATTTCAACAGAGTTGGGAGGGTGTGGGGCAAGAACAGCCTCAAGCAGAATGGCCACAGATCTGTACCAAGCTATAGCTCTAGTAGATTTTCAAGAATAAACTAGTGTGGGGCAGGAATGCAGATCAGTAGTGCAGCATATGCTTAGCTTGCATAAGACCCTGTTTTGATTTGTAGCACCCAACAACAAAAAAGAATAAACACTCCTCAGTTCTTTTTTTGTAACACTTTACAGTCCTGAAGTTATTTTAAAATTTTTATACAGATTAATAGTTTTCTTGTAGAGAGGAAGCACTGCAGTTTTTACACAACCGTAGCTTGGATTTTACTTTTTTATCTGCTTTTCATAGAATCTGTAGATTGTTTTGTTTTGTTTTTTTTTTTTTTTGGTACCAGGGATTGAACTCACAACCTCATGCCTGCCAGGCAGGCGCTTATGCTACTGAGCTAAATCTCCCGTATTTTTTTGAGAAAGGGTCTCACTATGCAGTTCATGCTGGCCTTGAGCTCACTTTGTAGCCCAGGCTGGTCTCAAACTTGCAAGGATCCTCCTACCTCAGCCTCCCAAGTGCTGGGATGAAAGGCGTGCACCACCACTCCCAACTGTCTGTGGATTCTTGCTTATGGTTTCTTTTCCTAACAGTCTCAGAGCCTGGTTCTTAGGCATTCTCTCCTTTCTTTTTATGCTTTCCTTAGGAGATTTGAACAAGTTTCAGTTTTTAAAATGTTATCTATATGTTTATGGTTTCCAAATTGTAACTACAGACCAGATTTCTTACCTCATTTGCAAACCTACATATCCAACTGCCAATTTGACATCTCATTTAGATGTCTAATAGATTTATTGAGTTTAATAGAACTAGAACCAAGTTCCTGATATTTGTTATGAGAAATGAGGTGCTCTCACAGTCTACCCAGTTTCAGTATTGATACCTTTATTCCACTTCCTCAGGTCAGTAATCTTGGGTTGGTTCTGGCTCCTGTCTTTCATGCTATAGGTCCACCTCACTTGAGTCTCCAGTCAAATTTACCTTCAGAATATAATAAAATTTGGTCCTCGCCCACCATCCTCACTAGTAGGACTGGGTTTAAAACCACAGTTTCTACCCTAATTTTTTTTTTTTTTTGTAGGCAAAAACTTTATTTTTCTTTTTTCCAAATCCATTTTATTTCAAGGATAAAAAAAGAAGAACAACAACAAAAGAGAAAAAAAAACTACAACAAAATTTCAAAACACACCAATCATGGGGCAACAATGGTACATAAATTGCACATTGTCATCCCCAAATCATTCACCCAGAGCATAAGACATCTGCATTCAGTTGTCCAAACAGTACCGGCACAAATCTTCCTCTTCAGTGACCTCAGAGAAATCAGTAGCATAAGTATTTTAACTATTATTTTTACATACATATACATACATATATACATCTTTTTTCTTTCAGCTTCTCATATTAATGAAACAATAGTGTTAACACATGTGTGTCTTACTTATCTCACTAATGAGATATGTTCTCAAGATGCATCCATTTAACTATGAAAGTCTCCAGTTTATCCTTCTTTATGGCTGAGTAGTACACCATTGTATAAAAATACTGTCTTTTTTATCCATTCCTCATTTGATGGACATTTAGGTTGTTTCCAAGATCTGGCTGTTACAAACTATGCTGCTATAAACATGGGGGCACATACATCACTGTGGTATGATGTTTTTAATGCTTTTGGGAAGATACCAGAAGGGGGATAGCTGGGTTCAATGGGTCCTCTAATCCTAGTTTTTTGAGGAATCTCCACACTGATTTCCACAGTGGTTGCACCAGTCTGCATTTCCACCAACAGAGGAGAAGAGTTCTTTTTCCCTCACAACCCATCCAGCACTTGTTATTGCTTGGTTTCTTGATGGTAGCCGTTCTTTCTGGGGCGAGGTGGAATCTCAGTGTTATTTTAATTTGCATCTCTCGAATTACCAGTGATGTTGAACAGTTTTTCACATATTTATTTGCTGTTTGTATTTCTTCATCTGAGAAGTATGTATTCATCTCAGTTGCCCATTTTTTGATTGGGCTTTTAAATCTGGGAGAAATGATTTTTTTGAGCTTTTATATGTTCTCAATAGTAATTCTTTGAGGAACAGCTGTCAAACATTTTCTCCCATGTTGTGCAGTGTCTCTTCACTCTGTTGGTAGTTTCTCTTGTTGTGCAAAAACTTTTTAGTTGGATGAGATTCCATTTGTTGATTCTTTGTGATAGTTTCTGTGCAATCGGGGTTTTGTTCATAAAGTCTTTGCCTACACTAGTGTCTTCAAGAGTTTTACCTAGTCTGTCTTCCAGCAGATTTAATGTTTCTGTTTTAATATTAACATCTTTGATCCATTCCAATTTTAGCTTAGTACATGGTGAAAGATATGGATTCAGTTTTAATCATAAGCTTGGGTAGAGCCAGCACCATTTTTATTTTATTTATTTATTTATTTATTTTTGTGGCACCGGGGATTGAACTCACAACCTCGCGCCTGTCAGACAGGCTCTTACGTCACTGAACCAAACTCCCGGCTCTTCACTGCACCATTTTTAAAGAGGCTATCTTTCTTCCAGTAAATATGTTATTGTTTGTTTGTCAAAGATAAGGTGGCTTAGTGTTTCTGGAGTTGTTTCTGCATCTTCTAATCTGTTCCATTGATCTTCAGGTCTGTTTTTTTTTTCTTTTTTTTTTTTTTTTGCCAGTACCACACTGTTTTTATCACAGTAGCTTTATAGTATAATTTCAAGTCAGGGATTGTGAGGCCCCCTGACTTCTCTTTGTTGCCTTTGCTATTGTAGGTGTCTTCTGGTTCCAGGTGAATTTTAGAATTGCTTTCTCTAATTCTGTAAAATATGCTATTGGGATTTTGATTGGGATTGCATTGAACAGTTTTGGAAGTATGGCCATTTTCACTATATTGCTTCTTCCTACCCAACAACACAGGATAGCTCTCCATTTTCTAATATCCTTTTCAATCTTCTTTTTCAGAGTGCTATAGTTTTCAATATAGAGATATT
>RJWM01034098.1:0-20004 GCA_004363535.1 Dasyprocta punctata
ATCAGGGAGGAGGTCAACCCATGTAAATTCAGCAGAGAGAGTCAGGGAAAAACACATCCAGGCTCCCACCCTTCCCTCCTGTCTTGGGCCAACACCCCGCTGGCTGAACCCAGCTGGAAGCCCCAGCACCAGGGAGGGGAAGGATAAGGTCTACACGGCAGCCTCTCTGCACACAGTAGGGTGGGAAGTGAGGCGTGAGAAGCAAGTGGGAGATCTCCATGCAGCACAGTGGCAGCACAGAGGGACGTGGACGAGGGGCCACGTAGACCAGGGCCTTCAGCTAGGTGACCCCATGCCCAGCTTTAGAGATGAGGGGAAAGGGGAAGTAAAAAGGATTAAGGTGGGCTATGTCTATGTATCTCCTCCCCAGGGCGACTGTGTTCCCTATGCACTGCAAGCAAGCACTGACCAAAAAAGAAAGCACCTGTCACTATAAAGCATTGCATGGAAAGCAGGTTGGATGTTAGTGCCCCTCCACTGTATTTTGTTAGTGACAGAGAACACTGAGCTAAGAAAACAGTTTTATACAAGACAAAAAATAGCCAAAAAGATGTTACTGAATTGCACAGAAAGACTACAGTTTAAAAGTGTGTTTAAAAGACTGGGAATACAGTTCAGGGCAAAGGTCTCCAATGGTATAATCCCCAGTACTGCAGGAAAAACAAAACACTGGTGTGGGGAAAATGTTACATTTTACATGTTATTAAAATAATCACAAAAGGATAGCAGCGAGGAGATCTGGAAACTGTAACTGAGTGGAAGTGCAGTGGGAGAAGGACACAGCAGGGAGCCAGCCTCCCCAGAATTCGTGGTCCTCAGTCCTTTGTGCCCTGGAAGAAAGAATTCATTTGGGACACACGTCCACATCTGCAGCCAAACAGCAGTACAGGGGGAATTGATTGTAAAGTAGCCACGGAGAGAGCTACGCCTTCAGCAGGGAAGGCGGGCAGGGCCAGGAAGGCATTGGCCCTGAGTGTAAGTTTAGATGCCTTTTCTGCACACAAAAGTTAACCCTGGGTTTAATGAACTAGAGTACTTAGGACGATTATCAAAGTTTTATTCAGAAGCTACTTTAGTACTGCAGACTGTCTTCCTATGCTTTTTAGATGATCAGCCCTTCCTCAGGGATTTTAATATGTAAGAAATACATGACAGATAAATTCTTAATTTAAACCAGGTCCCAGCTCAAGGCAGGGGGTTTTGAAGAAAGTTTCCCTTCCAGGTATCACTGGGCTGTAGGCTTGGCAGGCAGGAAGGCTGTGTGCCTTGTTCTGGAGTCCAGCAGCCACATGACCGGGCATCAGGACTGCGCACAGTGACCTTAAATGTCATTGTTCCCTCTGGGGTGGTTCAGATCTGAGGACTAACAAATTATTATAAATGCGTTGCACACTGACGTCTTTCTTTCTTTTCTTAAGCGGCAATACATGCTATTTTGGACCACACTCTCCCTGTGTTCCTCAGGCCCATTGGCATTTAACCACTTGCCTACCAATGGCATGCCCCAAAACAACCCTCCAAGGCCTGCTTCAGGCCCTCTACCAGAGGTCCAGAGCCAGCGTTGCATTAATACACAATCATTTTCCTACTAGCTGTAGTTCGAATTATTTCTTTATGCAACTTTAATTTTTCCCAAGTGAAAAATTTGAGATGTTTCAGAGGATTGGCAAAATCACAGCAATTTCTCATTTAAATTATATGCATAAAAAATATCTGACACTCATTTGTTCTGAAACTTCTTGTTCTCTTCTGCTGAAGGTTTTTAAACAGGTCACTTCAAAGCAGATGTGAAACATGCTGTTGGGCTGTATGAATGTATGAGGGAAAAGAAGAGACAGCTAGCAAGTTCAGACATTTATTCCTCTCTGTCTTAGTTCCTTTTTCTCATTGCTGAGACAAAATACCTGACACCCAAAGTTAGAGGAGGAAAGGTTTATTTTGGCTCACAGTTTGTGGTGGTTTCAGTCCATAACTGGTTGACTCCAAGGCAGGGTAGCACAGCAGAGGGTAATTGCCAAAGAAAAACAGTTCTTGACAGGCAGAAGGCAACAAAATCCTCCAAGAAGCAAGAAGCAAGCAACAAACAATAACAACATCAGCCCTCTTTCTGTCTCTTACAATTTATCCAGGCCACCAAGGCAGGTAGCAATCACACCCTTAATTCTACTGTTGTACCATGAATCAATCCCAGCATCATATTCTTGATCCTAGCATCTCACACCCTAGATTAAGGTACCTCCTGAAAAGCCCCACCTATGACTGCATAAGGCTTTGGGGAGACATCTAGACACAAGCTAGAATACTCTCCAAACTCATCTGTTACTATATTAACCCTAAGATCACCTTAATGGGACCCTTCCCAGTAATTGATGTAAGAAGCTTTGGTTTAATGAGAAAATGAGTTTATCTATCTGTAACCAGGGTGATCAAACTTTTGCTTGAGTCATGATACTTCAAAGCTTGTCTTCATAAGTCACCATTATAATTTTGCTCTACTTATATTGCATGAACAATAATTGAGAGATATAACGCATGAGATAGAAGTATTTAGCTGAGTAATGATCAAAAATAAAGAATAGCAATGAAGGTCAAGAGACTTTAAGGTGACCAATATTTGTCAATACCCAGCTTCTGTACTAGCTAGTAGATCATATTGTCTTCTCTAGCCAAATATTTTCATCCTTGAACACTGAATACTCTGAATTTTTATGTAATTATAAAGAGAACGATGGAATGACACTTAGTGTAGACCATATTAATGAGACATCATTTCAAGTTATGTATAAGTCCTGCTGCATCTTTTTAGAATCATTAGTCTAAAGAAAGTTTCATATTATAATAGCACAGATATATTAGAAAAATATTCAACTGTTCTTTGTTAAAGTATTTAGGCACTATCAAAGCAGCTGATAAACTCATTTTGCATTTCACATAGGAATAAATAACAATCCAATATTTAAGGAACTATACCAGGCAGTGTTTGGCCAAATTCAAGCATATGAGAAAGTAATATAACTGCTTTTACCAAGGATGAAGCACCAGTCCTTGAATTATTTCAGTGTTCTCTTATCTACTCATCTGAGTTTCAAGATTCAAGGAGCCATTCTTCAGATATCTCTGAAACCCCTCCCCAGCCAGCAAGTACTTTTGCAACACAGGAGGCCAAATTCCCTCCCTGGGGCACCAAGCATTTCCCCAAGGGCCATATTTGGTCAACTGGCTACTGAGCTTGTTTGCGGTCCTCAGGAGACAGTAGGGAACTCTGGAGGAGGATGGCAGTCTGCCTTCCAGCCACATGACCAGAGCTTCAGTCACAAGCTGCTATTGTTGATCATGTGACAAACCAGGACGCCGAACTGTGAAAAGCCTTGCAGGAGTCCATTCAGACAACAGAACCAGAAAGGAGAGAGAGGAGCAGAGGGAGCTCCCACCGACTTCCCCCCTCCACTTGTAGCTCTCCCGGGTGCTTGGGCGGCAGCCCCCAGTCACTTAAGACTGTCGTGATGAGGGAAATACTCATGGTGTTTGACTTTATTACAGCGAGCCAAATCAAATGCACAGGCACTGCTTCCTTAGATGTCTATATTTCACTTAAACTGGGATAAAGCAAAGAAACTGGAATATTGTCTCATCATGCATTCTAAATCAGCCCTGGTAGAAAATAATGGGGAGTTAATCAGATCACTGAAACTCTAATTCACTTGGTATTGATCGGGCAGATTCCTAATGGGATGGCAGACCAATTTCAAATTACAGTAAGCTGACTTGTCCTGGAATACCAATGACCGGGCTGGAGGCTGAGCCAAGGGGACCACAGCTCTGCTCTGGGACACTGCCACCCAGCTGGCAGCCTGAAATGTATAATCCGATGTGGCATTTGGCTAATTAATATGGAATTGATGAAAGGTTGGGTTTTGAAAGCAGCCATCTCACTTGAATAAATGTGGGACGGAAAGCCCCGTGGGGATGGCCGGTCAGGTCCTTGGAAGGCAGGTATACAATGAAAGCTAATGGAAAGTAATGCAATTAACTCAGGCTTTTAATTATATTAATCAGTGACTTCATAGGAGCCCACAGCAGGCGGAATTCACTCCTCAACTCAGCCAGCTCCAAGTTCCAAATGAGGTCTCCACAGCCCTGGGACTGCGACCTAAAGAAATCCATGCAGTCGCACCTGCTCAAGTGCAGTTCCCCCATGGCCAGCTTTTCTGGTGCAGAAGAATAAGGAGAAGGACAAAAGGGAGATGAGAGAAGAAGGGAAAGGGAAGCATTAGAGGAAACCACATTTTCAAACAGAGAAGTGACCTGAGAACTGTTTTTGTTAATATCAGTTCTTCTTCTCTGCTTCTCCCGTGGTGACCACTGGGCCTGGGTGTTTACACGCAGTGGCAGTGGCTGAAGGCCCACTGATTTATTGTTACATCTTAGAAATAACCTGCTAAACTATCAGGTAAAATACTGAAATGAGTGTTTGTTCTCACTAACAAGAATTTCTTGATCTCAGTCTTTTTTTTTTTTGAGCCCTCTTGCTCCCTTCATGTGTATGTCAGTGTGTTAGTGAGTGAGTGTGTGTGTGTGTGTGTTCCTGTTGATCACTGCCCCTCTCCTCTGAGAGTCCCAGAAGTCACACCTGCAGGCAGACACAGACAGACAGGATCTAAGGTGGACAGACAGCCAGGAAGCCAGACACGGCATTGCGCAGACACACAGCCCACAGCCCCCTTACAAAGGAAACGGTGCTTGTTCCCATGCAGCACTCTTCCTGTCAGAGAACATGGACTGGGAGCTCAGTGAACCTTGCAGAGTCCAGGCTCCTCATCGCCAAGGACACGGTACCCTGGCCCGCTTCGAAGGCCAGGTGCCTGACCAGGTGCCAGCCCAGGCCATGGGCTGAGCCAGAGCAGGATGGGAGAGACAGACACTAGGGCTCTGCTGCTGGGGGTTGCTGCCGAGATACTTAAGTCAGCCTGAGGACGGGTCAGGCACACCTCTCTGAACCATCTCATCTCATTCCATTCCTAATATGTCACAGATGAATTCATTCCTAAAAGTAAAACTCAGCCTAAACTAGTCACAGTTCCCTGAAGAGAGAGATAAACAAACCACAGTATGTAAAGAGTATGTAATATTAATTGCTTTTAAGTAAAATCACAGTTATTGTGTCCAACAGGCAGGGATTTCTGTCTTTGTCCCCAGGAGCTACTCTGGCCAGAGGAAGCATTAGTTCAGCATTTACTGAATGAATATATTGCATAAAGAAAATATTTATAGGTAATTATGTTAAGTGAAAAAAGTAGAATTTAAAAATTATAGGTATCCAGTAAATGCAGCTATGAAAGGATTTTTTGGGGCAGAGTAAAGAATAGAGGCAGTCAAGAAATTGTTCAAATGTAGGCTGTTTTAATGTGAAGTTTTAGTTAAATTGATAAAAATAGATGTTTGTTATTCTTACTTTTTATTTTAAATGTATACATTTTAAATTATAAATGCACAAAATTTATGAAAATGTTACATATAGGTAATAAAATCTAAGAAATTATGGTATGTCTGTACAATTCAGCAATGCTTTTAATAGCTAAAAAATAACCACTTAATTATCAATTAAAAAATAAACTGTAGGTAAGCAGCCTCCCTGAAAGATACCACCCAGATGCTGGAATATAGCAACATGGGGAAGACAAGAAGGAGGGAGGCGGGTCCTCTGGGCCCAGGAAGAATCTAAAATGAGAATTGAAGCCCACAGAAAGAGTGGAAAGAGGCACTTAGACAAGGAGGGCAGTGGCTGGCAGTGCCTCTGCCGTGAGCCGGACTCACTCTGTGAAAGGAGTTGCTGGAACCTGGGGACGCAAGATCGGAGCGCTGTGGCCACGGCAGCAGTGGCAACAACCCTGGAGGTCTCTGCCCAGAGAGGCAGCATCAGAGGAGAGTGGCAGTGGACAGGGGGAGCAGACCTGGAGGACTGGACTGGCTGATGGTGAGCAGACCCCCAACCCCCGAAAGGGAGAGCAAGGGACTGGCAGCCATTTTGGGGCCAGAGCCGCTCCTAGTTGGGCACAGTCCCATGGACGTTGCTCTGACCAAGACCTGGAGGGTCCTGGCGGGTGACCAGCTCAGTCTGGAGACCACGGCTCCATGCACGCCCTAGGGGTGATAGTGGAAGATTCACGGATAACCAGCCCAGGTTCCAAGGCGGTAGCCCCACCCTGAATCACTATGCCAGACATCAGGGAGCCAAGGCAGGCTGGGGAAAGGCAGCGGACAGTGCTGTAACAGCACACCCAGTGGTAACCATCGGATATCCACAATCAGCACTGGCTAGAAGAACCAGTCTAACCTTAAGAAATTACAGACAATGCGAGGAATACCAAAAGTGCCGGTACACACTTTTCCAGAACAACCCAGGAATACGTCAAGACAAAGAAGAAAAAGGTAGTCTCTGGCCTCCAATCCAAGCAGAACAAACCCAGGAGAACAAACACAGAAGAGGTCGGGAGTCCCACAACTAAAGTCTCTGAGGTGATGACAACTGAAGTAAAGAAACAACTTCATCAGGGTATAAAAGATATTAGAATAGAAATACTAATTCAACTAAAAGAAGAAATGAAAAACATAATAAAAGAATTGCTAGGCATCTCTAAAGGAGACATAGATGAAAAAATGGAGCATAGGAAAATGAAGGAAACCTGGAATGAACAATACAAAAAAGATTTAGAATGCATAAAACAGATTCAAAGAGATTACCAGGAAATCAAAAACTCTAATGACAGTTGGCAAAATCACCTGAAGGAAACTAAAGATAGACTTTCAAACCTTGAAGACAGGTTTGCAGCTTGTGATCGTGAAAGGAAAGATCTCTTAAAAATAACAAGAAACCTGGAAGTAACAATACAACGGCTACACGACAACCCACAGAAGCATAACTTAAGAATAAAAGATGTGAGTGAAAAAGCAGGGGTCAATACAAATCAAATTAAAAGCCTATTTACAGAAAGAATTTCGGAAAACTTTCCAAGCATGGGAACAGGAAGAGACTTTCAGATAAGTGAAGCGTATAGAACTCCAGCTAAACATAACCAAAATATACCTATACCCAGACATATAATAATCAAGATCCCAGAAATTCAACACAAAACAGAATATTAAAAGCTATTAGGGAAAAAAAACAGGTCACCTACAAAGGAAAACCCATCAGAATCACGACAGACTTCTCAACACAAACCATCAGGTCAAGAAGAGCTTGGAGTGAAGTATTTTAAGCCCTGAAAGAAAACAACTTCCAACCCAGATTGATGTACCCTGCAAAACTATCTTTCAAAATCAACAGAGAAACAAGATACTTCCACAACAAAGAACAACTAAAGGAATTTATGACAACCAAGCTAACCCTACAAAGAATACTAAAGGACATTTTAGAGAGAGATAAAAAGTCCACAGCTCCAGAAACAGTGGCAGAAAGATATTACCAAGTGGGGCAGATGGGATTTGAGTCCAGTATTGTTTCCAATGAGCTGTTTAGTTTGATCTTTTTCTATCTTGACCTGCCTAATTTTATTGTATATGATGACATAGACAGCTATTCCAAAGATAACAAAATATATTAGGGTAGCCTTTATTGATATTTGATCACCTTGTTTTGAAACCCTGTATTGCTTTCATTATTCTGTTCTGAGTGATTTTAACCTATTTTGGTTTGTTTGATTGTATTATAACAGTTGATATAGGCAACTGCTTAGAAGATAATATGACGTATTATAGAAGTCAACATTGTATTACTATGTATTGGTTTCATTGTTTTATTTTTTATTGGTTTTATTCTGCACTATTTTGTTTGATTATATTAGGCTCAATGGTATGGACAGTTTTTTTAAGATAACAAGAGGTATTACAAGGGGAAAGGGGGAAAGAAGGAAGGGAAAAGGAAAAAGACAGATTTATATGTGGATATACATAAGATGGTTAAAATGACTATACCACTAAATGCATTAATGATGGAGAAAGAACAGTTGATACTCATATGATTAGATCAATTTTACATGTCTATATCTGTCAATCTGAGCAACCCCTTTGAAGGTAACGATATACAATGTTACAACCACTGTCAAATTCCAATCATCTCATTTTGTAAACCTATAATGTTACAGTATCAAATTTGTTGTCGTTTGTAGGTCCCTTTTGCTTTTTGTTTCTCTTTTCTATGAGTATTGTTTTATTTTTTATTGGTGTTACTCTGAACTATTTTGTTTGATTATATTAAGCCTGATGATATGGGCAGTTATTTTAAAGACAACAAGAGGTATTCTAAGGGGAAAGGAGGAAAGAAGGAAGGGAAAATGAAAATAAATAGGTATACATAAGATAGTTAAAATGACTATATTACTAAATGCATTAGCTATTGAAAAAGAACAGTTAATACTCACATGATTAGATCAATTTTATATGTCTATATCTGTTAATCTGAACAACCCCTTTGAAGGTAATGATATGCAATATTACAACTACTGTCAAATTCCAATCATCTCATTTTGTAAACCTATAATGTTATCATATCAGATTTGTTGTTGTTGTTTGTTTGTCTCTTTTGCTTTTTGTTTCTCTTTTCTGTGTCCATTTTCTCTTAAATAAAAAATAAATGAAAAAAATAAAAAATAAACTGTAATCTATAAAACTGAATATTATGTAGAAAAGAAAGTAACAGAATTAGGTTTGCATTATAAAACAGGTGATACTGAAAATAGGGTTGATTTTTTTAAATCAGTAAAGGATATATAATATACTAAATTGTTTATATATAAAATTATTTATTTCATATTCACAAAGAATACAGAGGATAATATAAAGACACATGTGGGTACACTCTGCTGTCTCAACACATCGACATTTTTGTCATGTTTAAAAAATAATTCAGCACTTGAGGCATTTTTAGGTAAATGGAGGCACCTCGAGACCATACTCTTAAGTGAAATAAATCAGACACATGTAAATATTACCATGTTTCTCTGGTGTGAGAAACCAAAAGTGTAAATAAGGACTAAATGTATCATAGATTTTGGGAAATGGGAAGAAAATGTTCGATGGGAAGGGGAATTAGGGAGGGTAGAGGAGGAAAGGAAGAAAGGGAAAAGAAAAAATGAGAAAAGGAGGAAAAAAGAAAACAAGGATTTTGTAAATAATGAAGGGGAGAGGGGTTAAAAGGAGGGTGGGGAAATGGGGAAAAAAAGAATCAAGATACGTCATGTACAGGCACAAATTCTGTATGATGAATGTGATCATTATGTATACCTAAAATGTAATAATAAACTTAATTTAAAATAAAAGAAGGCCAGAAAAGAGATGGCAAACTCAATGACCTTGAGGAGGCCAAATGCTACTTTAAAAATGAGCCAAGTGTGGTGGCGCACACCTGTAATCCCAGCAGACTGGGAGGATGAGCCCAGCTTGGGCCATCTAACAAGACCCTGTCTCAAAGGAAGAAGTAGAAAAAGGACTGGGAAAGGTACAACTCAGCATTAAGACACCAGGTTTAATCACCAATATTGAACATAAAAGTTAATGTCCATGTTTAGAAACATTCACCTTGCATGTTCTGTTCTGCAAACAGCACAGTGCTACTTATTATAATTCTGTTTATTAAGTATACTTGATGCAATGAATTATACCTTTGGTATATATATGTATGAAATACACAACATGCATAAACAATTTCATAAGAATGCTCGTTCATTATTTTACAATAAATTAAACATTTTTGGCTTGAATTTCAGGTTATATATATATCGTAAAAGTATTATTTCTTCTCGACATCGTTTGTGATTGTGAGTTAGAAAATAACAGAAATGTGGAGGTGAGGAGCTTTTCCTTCTTGGCAGGAGTTTCGCCCAGAGCTCCTTGTACATGCATGCACTCTCTTCTAAATCTCACGTGTCAGCCAGCATGAAGAGGGACCTCAAAGGACGTGGGCACAAGTGAGAGCCATCCCCAAGGTCCCCTGCCCAAGGACACAGTCCCATGGGACCGGCACCCCTAGGTGTCCAATCTCTGTGCTCATCTGGGCTGCGCCGGGGGAAGAGGAACTGTCCTGGGCAGCGTATGAAACACACACTATTGTTAACGTGTAGAAGTAACAAACTTCTTTTCAAACTGTTGTTATAATACTTCTAGTATTGGCAATACCATATATGTTATTATAAAAATATTATGAGCAAACACTATGCGACACATTTGTGTATTTCTTCTATAACAGCTGCTATGATTTCAAGGTAGGAAATTGTTTTACTAAACAACACAATAAGCCCGCATTCGATAATTTAACGAGAAAACTGACAGGTCTGCTCGATAACAATAACCACCCTCCTTCCCAGATGTGCACGCAGGTGGGTGGAAACGCTATAAAGGGCACTCGCTGCACTGTGCTGACCAAGTCACAAGCAGATGCCGTGTGTGACACGTGCGGTGTCTCTCTGAATGGCTCCGTGGGGTGGGCGTTGGAGGCACAGTCTTCACTTTTCTCTCTCAGGCACCGTGCAGCGTTGCCGAAACCCACAGGACAATGTGGAGATTTCCTGATCCTGTGGAGCCGCACGAAGCTGTCCTGTACAGGTCACAGTTAGACATGCCTGCCCTGGGATGACAGAGATAAACCAATTTCTGGGCCCCTCGAAGACGTAGTCCAACACAGCTACCAAGGCGAAGCCTACCGTAAGGCAATGGTCAGCCTTATCGACAATCAAAGCGGGGGCAGCCCAGCCCTAGCTTACGGGAAGCGGTCACATTGGGAGCAGAGGTCATATTCAGGCGAGGTCAACCAGAGGAAAGGTCACCACGCCAGTTTAGCAAAAGGAGTTCAGGATCGGCGAGGTTGATCTGAACCCCAGAGGAGCAAGTCCTCAGGTGAGACAGACGTGCAGAGGATCAAGGGTTCTCCTGGGAGCTCAGCTGGGGACTCTCTGGCGAAGCAAGGAAGCGGTGGCGAGGCTGCGAGACCGGCAGCAGCTGCAGACACAGTCCCGCAGGGCCTTTCCCCAGGGCGGCGGCGGGACCGACAGGACGCGGAGCTGGAAGGGGTAAGACCCACCGAGCTCTGAGGTCAGAGCCCGTCCAGTCTCCACCGGACTACGAGCTAAGCAGCGTGACCTCACACTCAGTCCCGTGGGTGGGGACCCTGAAGGACCCCAACGGGCTCCCGACTCCAGATGCTTCGTGACTGCATCAGAGAAACCCACTCTAGGGCCACAGACCAGGACCATCTGGTGGCATTAGGCAGAGCCGAGCCCCGTCCGAGTTTGTCCCTTTTGTGCCTCTAGCTGCTCCTTCACAGTGATTGGGAGCCAAACCATAAAATGCGAAGACCATTGTGCTGGCTTGGAGCATGGCCAGGAGGAAGGAGAGACGTTCTAGTTCAGCGATGGTTCTAAATGTGGCTTGAGACTTAGCACGGATGTGACCATTGAGCGAGGAGCAACCGCAGACCCAGAGCAAGCGCCCCAGTGGGAAGCGGAGCACACACGGGGATTCCCGCGGATCTCTGCGGGGTGGGGACAGAAAACAGGGGCGAGAGAGGAAATGACTGCACCCCTGCACTCTTTCTCTCGCGCTGGCTCACAACTGGGGCTTTTAACGAGGTAACGCCTCCCTTGCCTCGCGCTTTCTTAGTCAGTAAGTGGCGCTTGGCGGCTCCCCGCAAATGAAGAGGGGTCACCAAGAGTTTCCCTACTACTCCCTTTCCTGGGAAAGACAGAAAAAATAACGGCTGCAGCCACGTAGCAGCACGGTTTTATGAACAGCACACACCTACAAAACTGTCCTCTTACTTATTTAAAAAGTATTTCTCTCCACTTGACTGCCTTTGGCTTTATCCTTTTCCAGTCTTCATTTTCAGGGGAACTCACACCATACTTCTTCACGTCCCCTATACCGTCCTTCACTGGGCTGACCGGGAGCGGCTGCTGCCACTGCCGCTTGTGATTGGCTGAACCTGTTCTTTAGTTACCTTCCAAAAGGGCCAGTGCTGCTTTCAAAACAAATTCTTTTAAAACACTTAAATATTTACCAATAGTAATGTGGTTTTGAAATAGTGGTAGCAAACAGCCTGGGGAGGATATCCCTCTATGAGGACTAATCGTTCTACTCTCCACGGCGGGATTGATTTCGCTGAAATGGTATTTTATTTTTAAACGCTCCATGAGGGCTCACCTTCCCTCAGAGGTGTGGCAAACGTCCAGGAAGCACCTGCTGCACGCGAGGCAGAGCTCAGCACCAAGGAGACAGAGACACACCTGGCAGTGGGTGGACCTGGGCAACATTGCAGTGACACAGTGCAAGCTTTCTTCACCTCCCCCGGTCTTCAAGGCTCTTCTCTTGCTGTCCGATTATCCACTCCCAGCCAGCCCTCCAGAGACCCCCACCCCAGGGATCTGGGGTGCTGTGTTCGAGCCACACTGTCCCACTGTGCTTTCTACAGTGATGGAGCCACTCTGGCTCTGCCCTGTTCAGTGGCGCTGTCACCAGCCACACGTGGCCACTGAGCATTCAGATGTAGTAGGGAGACGAATAAACTGAATTTGCTTAATATTTACTCCTTCAGATCTGTAGACGCCCAGGATGGCTGCTGTACTAGGAAGCAATGTGTGGAGCGTTTTCTGCTTCCCTGTCCTGTCTCCTGTGTCGGCCTTGTCTGCTTTTTCTAAGAAGCAACACATTAATACAGTCGCCTGCTGCAGTAAGGAGTGTGTCGGTGAAGGACTGGAGGTTTCTCTTAGGGTCACCCTGGGTGGGCCAGTGACCCCCCCAAAACTCAGGCTTTTCCCAGGACCGCAGATTATATTTGGAAATGCATGTGGTCAATTAGGACAAGGCTATACAGGGGTTAGCTAAGCCCTTAATTCAAGATCACCGTGTCCGCATAAGAGAAGACAAAGAGAGAGGATGCCAAGTGCCAACAGAGGAAGTATAGAAGAGACCTATCTGCAAGCCGAGTGACAGCAGATATTACTGACGAACCCCAAGATCAAGAGAAAGGCATAGGACATAGTCTCCCCTACAGTCTCCAGAGACCACGACCCTGCTGACACCTGGATTGCAGACTTCCGCCCCCCAGAAACATGGGGAATAGATGTCCGTTGTTTTAAGGCACCCCGTCTTCAGTCAGCAGTTTGTTGTGGACACCTAGCAAGCTAGTACAGTGTCTTTGGTTGGCTTCACCTATGCTTTACACTTACGTTATTTAATAAGGATTTGATGGTCTTGAACTCGTTCTCCAAACTAATAATGGTGAAAAGTGGATTCTACCCATGGTGATGTAACTAGTAACACAATATTTAGGAAGAATAAGGAACAAGTGGTGTGTTAGTACAGTGAGACTACCCCATTTCTTCCCACCTAGATTTTTTTACCTAAAGAGATACTACCTTAGACACCTGCTCTGCATATCCTGAGCCGCCTCTCTGAATCCTGGTGTGACTGAAGTCCTAGAGAGAAGCCTCGCTTTGGTCAGCAGCCCGTTACTGACCTAAGACTGCTAAGATCACATAAAGAAAATAATGCATTAGTCATGCAGAGAAAAAGTGCAGCAAGTAATGATGTATTCTTCCTAAAACAGCTGTCCGAAAACTTGTAGAAACACACGCACATATGCTCATGGCTATTAGGTCCATTTGTCCAAACGTGAATGTGTGTGTAAATGTGGCTGTGAACGTCTGTTCAGTTATGTGTTGTACGGCAACGTTGTGTCAGTAACGAACTACATATGCAAACATGCTTCCACAAATCATCTTACCTAATGACGCTGCCACTTCTTAGTTTGTGTAAGTACATTCTAAAGTGTTCATACTTTAGGTTTTAAGTGACACCACCAAAGGCACACTTCTCAGGAAATGTCCTAGGTGTCAAGTGACGGGGTCTTTATTTGGTGTGGTGCATCATGGAAGTGAGAGCTCTCCTCTGCGAGAGACCAAGAGTCCTCTGCAAGATGCTGCATCTTATCAATGACTCCCCAAGAGCTGGTCCCAGACCGGTGTCACAGGAGTGAATCAAATAGACACTGCATCAGCCCCGAGGGCAGCACCTAGCTGCTCTGGACTGAGGTGACTCAAAGCTGTGCACCCCAGTTTTGCAGGACCCCAAGTTTAGAGTTAACCCATGTCCAGCACACCACCAACCCCCTTCCACCACAAGGCTTTGGCTGTGTCCTGGCACAAGGTTAGCTGTTGTACTCTTCGAAACAGATACGTTCATTTTACAGTTTTTAACTATGCAGGAATGTGAAATGTTTTATGGACAGAACTGTTACCTCGGTGAGTCTTCAGGAGCTGCTCAAATTCACTTGAGCAAACAGACTGGACCAGAGAAGCCACAGATAGGGGAGAGGACCCAGGACACCTCACTCAGGGCCACAGGGTGGTAAAGAGGCATTCGTTTTTCTCTTCTACGTGCACCTGAGGGCAGCTGGGCAGAGTGCAAACCTTGCTGAGAGCCTCTCCTCCAGCAGGAAAGGCTTATTAAACCGTAATTGATGGGATCCAAGAAAGGTTGCTGAGAACCCGCTGGGTGGGGTGGCATTCCCGTAAATTCTGCTGATGAGATTAATTCCAGAACCAGAGGAAACTCTTGTGGGGGCTGCATTGTTAGGCTCCAGTGGATTCCTACCCTATTCCAGAAAGCTATCTATCAACTATAAACTGTTATTGATGAATGTCTGGTGTTTTCAGAGTTTATGCGGCCTACGAACACCCCCATGCAGCACAGTCCAGGAAGGGCAGATACCCCAACAGGCCGGCCAGGTCTCCAGGTTTCAGCCCCCAGGAGAAGAGAGTTCATCGCAGCGCTGACACACACTGTGCCCAATCGCACAGCTGCTGAAGGACAGTTCCAGATCTCCGGGGGTTCAGAACCCAGCCCCTTTGTCCCTGTTACTGTCATACACTGCACCACTGAACCGGAAGCAGGACGAGGGTGCTGCCCACTGAGAAACGCCCACGGATCACAGGCCATGATGAAGAAAGACAAGGCAGGTAGATAGTTTCATTTCTTAGAAGATCTTGATTTCTATTCAGAAGACACTGTCCACTGAATCTGTGTAAAGCCAGGACCACTTTTCTCTGATCGTGTGTGACTAACACATCCAAGACTCTCTCCGTGCATCTTTCCAAAGCATGAGTCCTGGTCCCAAGGGGGGGCCCAGAGGGTGACACTCAGTGCCGTGGAGGGAGTGTCGTCAGCACGGCACCAGCGAGGATTTTTCCTTCATAGCTTTGCTTTACCGACTGAGGCTTCAGTTGTATTTCGGGCATTTGGCCTATGAAGTGCTATTTTCCCTCAAAGACATCTTCCTCTCTCAAATGCACATGAGGGACATATTTTTTAAATAAATACATTCAGGAACTCTCCATTTCCAGCTATTTACCTTTGTCGCAGTTTCACTTTCTGTAAAATCTTTTAACTGCTCTCATTGTAAATCTGATGTGGCTGATACAATGATGGAATCGTGAGGCTTGGGGACAGCTTTGCTGGCTTTGTGTGGAGAATGGGGAAGGTGGTGCCTGCTATATTCCAATCGGTATTAAAGTGCAATTGTTTTTTAAAAAAGAGTGGCTCTATGTTGGATAAAATCTTAAATACAGCATCCATATGTAACAACTAAAAAGGTTCTGTATTGCCTATTTGCTGAAGAAAACACTAGCAATCATTCATTTTGTTCTTTAAAAATACGATTGCTTTGAATTTGGAATTTGAATTGTAGACTATTTTTAACATCATATAATATACTATTATTCTTAGCTTAGTTTGACATTTCAAAAAAGTAATAGGGTATTTAAGATATTATTAATAAGCATCTCATTTATTAAGATTAATGTAGAGGCCTGGGCAGCTTCGCAGTTACTTATTGTACTTAAAGTTATAAATGCACCGAATTTGAGGGCAGAATAATCACAAGTCAAGCACCACCAGTTAAAAGTGATCAGGATGAAGGCATTAACAGCTTTTCACACCAGCAGAACTCCAGGTCAAAAGCTTCCACACTGGGGGTGCAGGGATATGAGCCCCAGATCTCCCACTTGCTCGCTGTGGGAGCTGAAGTCTCACATTTCTAATCCATGAGATGGAGAAGGTCACACTTCAAACAGCCTACTTACTGTGCTTACTACAATGGCTAGCACTTGGTAAATACTTAGTATTTGGTAGCTGTTAATTTTAATAATATTTATTATTTAAAAGCACAATATATCAGAGTATCTCCAGGAATAAAGAGATGAAACAAACTTCTAGGATCCACGGGTGGTAAAGCAAATGCGAACAGCTGGCCCTGCCTTAGCGGAAGCCACCAAAGCGAGGAGTGACCAGAGCTGTGTGCGAACTGGGCCAGGAGGAGAGCGGCGATCAAACTGACGGTCTGTGGCCCGTCATGTTCACGTCCCAAACTTTTGCTTCTTAAATCCCTTGATTTTAGTGGGAAAGCAAATGTTTTCAAAATTCAGTGTTTCCATTGCAATTGCCAAAATAAAGTGAATTAGTAGCTCAACCAATTCTTTCCTGAATCTTAATAGAGGGAACATCACTCTATTTCCCACTCCATAAAAATGCACTAACTTTCAGGAATATTAACAAATAATAAGCTAGATAAGAAACAGCACACCTAAAATATTTGGTAATACCCAATAGGAGTCACCTTGACAAATTCATGGCACATGCAAATAGTCCTTAAGCTTTGAGCACCCCCAAAGCAGCATGCAGTCCTGACCCAGACACACGGCTGTGGGCGGGAAGGTGGCCAGTTAGTCTACCCTCTACATTCGTGCAGTCTGCAGCGTGGGCTCGACCAACCACAGGCCGAATACATGGGAAAGAAAGTCTTGTATCTGTCCTGGACATGTGTAGACATCTCTCCTTTCATTGTTTCACAGACAATGCAACACAACCACTGCTTACATAGCATTTCCATTGTATTAGACATATAAGTAAACTGGAGGTGGCAGAGGTTTCTATGCAAACAATGCCTCATTTTATATGAGAGACTCCTCGCTCTCTTCCTGCTCTCTCATTCTTCTAGGAATTGTTGTATCCCTACAGGAGCTATTTCTCAAGATTTTGTCTTCTTTGATCTCACAACTACTTCTCTCCCAGGGAAACCAGAACTACTCCCATTCTGTGGTTGTCTTAGAAGACAAGGTGTATATTGAGGCAAAATGTAAGACTTGGGAACAAGCCAGCTACGATAGGATCAAAATGCTACCCTCAGTGCCATAGCTACCAATTTGTGCCACTCAGGGCAGAGTTTCCATTCGCTACCTTCCCAAATATCTGAATAGACTAAATTGTTACAATATAATTTTCCATTTGACCCATAATGCAACCCAAAAAAATTCTCTGCCTGGGATCTACCACTCCCTCCACCCCACCGACCAACACTGCTTATTCTTTTTTGAAATGTGATGTTTGCAAACAACAGAGCAATACTCCGCCATAAAGAGAGAGAAATTTGAGTCATTTGTGGGAAAATGGATGCACCTTGAGACCATAATATTAAGTGAAATAAATCAGACACACAAGCTTAAACATCACATGGTTTCTTTTATATGAGAAACTCAAAATATAAATAAAGAGCAAATAAAAGATAAATAATGAGAAAGATAGATCTTTTATAAAAGGGAAGGGGACCAAGAAAATGAGGATGGGTGGTAGAGGAGAAGAAAAGGAGATTAAAAAAAGAACCAAACTGTGTTATGTTCGTGCACTAACTCCCTGCAAGGAATGCAATCATTATGTACTGAAAACATGTACTTATAAAAAATAAAAACTGAAAAAAATTTTAATGTTGACTCTTGATATGTTATTTCCCCTTGGTCTTTAGTATTTACTAACCCTAATTTTGAAACCAAGACTATTTCATCTTAGATATAACCAAAATGCCACACTGGGTAATATTTTAATAAACATCCACAGCCTGGAGGTGTGAAAGAACTCCATGTAAATCCAAAGGTCAGCACCATGAGAAGACCAAACTCAGGATCAGCGCGGGTCCATTCTGCACAGGCGCACCGTGCCTGAGATTCTCCGTCTAGATCATGTAACTGCTAAAGCCATTAGAGTGTTCTCCGTTGGGTTGTACTGTGAAATCTGTTACTTTAGATCTAAAATTTAACAAATTCAAAAGAAATATTATTCGTTAGTGCCCACTGCTAATTCCCACTTATTACATATGGTTTCCATCTAGATGCCCCCCAAAGAGCTTCGTGCATCTTAGAGACACAGTACCCCTCCTTTAAATTCCAGATGTCAGGTATTGTGTCTCCAGGTCGGGAAAGTGACCAGACACCACCCCCGAATCTGTTTCTGCTCTCGGTTTAATACTATTAACAGGTTTCTCTAACTTTGTTTCTCCATTTGTAAAATTTCAATGTCAATCCTTGACCTAACTATTTATTGGGATTTATCTTATATAAATTAGATCTTAATCTTTTAACTATATCTCTCCAGTGTTTTCAAAAGCAAGCATTTGGTCCAAGTACATATTGGGTTTCAACAAGGGTCCCTAAAAGTATTCCTGTTCACCTGCCCATGGTCCACTAACACAAAGTAACATTGGATAATCTCTAATATTCATTCTCTTTGCATTCTGTCCTAAGATTTTCTCCAACCATTAGAAATTCACATAATAGCAAAAGTCCGTCCTTTCCTTTCAGTTCTGTTTAGTTGTTCTTGAAAAATGAGTGTTTATTGGCTGTCTACCTGCCTTTTTAAAACACTCTAAATACTTAATAATCGAGTCTTTAAAGATGGGGTCCATCTTATCACCCTACCAATCATCTTCTTATTAATCCAAAATAAATTTAAATTTTCACAGCATCTCTACATTTTTGCTTTTATGAATCATGTGAACCTAATTTACTAATCAATCACCAGGACAGCATTAGCTGGGATTAGTGAGAATCATCTCTCAAGGTCTGGAGAAGAAGCAATAGCCTGAAGTCCATCAATACTACAAAGCATTGTTTTGTCTTCATTATAATTTAAATTAGTCTTGGTATCTGTGCATATAATGTCACGTAAAACATACAGAGAGAGTCAGCTCTTCCCCAGGAGCAGTGATATAAATGGATATATTAAAAGAGAGCTTAGAGGGTGGAGGAAGTCCCTTTGTCCCTTCAGAACATTTAGCGCTACACTCTGCCCAGGATACGGAGATACATGCAGACAGTCTGGATTTCCAAACTTTCTCCGTGGAATGCCAAAAATAATAAACAAAAAATAAATCAAAAGCAACAGACTCCTTCTATTATGTATTAAATCTCCTCCCCATGAAGTTAGGACAAATAGAGATGCACATAGAGAGCAATGGGAACATAAATCTCAGGATGAAGTAATCGATTTCTGCCTTGTTTCTTTATTTCTAGTAACTAATGATCTTCAGATCTTTCATGGTGGCTCTATAGCAAAAGTTAGCTCAGGAACCCTGGAAGTGTTTCATCATGGATAGAGCCAACTATCTCCTCTACCTTTGTCCTCATGGAATAGAAACAACATTTGGTAGAATCAGGATGAATTTACAAACAATATTCACTTTAAAGAGCCCTCTGTCCGGTCACGTATATGGTCAGTAAAGCAGTTTATATTGTTCTATTTTAAGCCAAAAAGGAAATTTCTCTAGAAAATGTGGCACATACATATTTAAGTTACTAGAAATGAAAAGAAAATCCTGTTATCGCTAAGCAGAAAATCAACAAAAAAAAATTTAACTATATCTAGTTATGTATGATTTTCAGCCCAGGCTGAAATTTTGCAGCATATAAGATTAAATGGGAAATAATTTAATCTTCGTAGATAGGTGAATTCGGTAAGCAAAGGCCACCACTGCAATTTCATATAGACCTCCCTATTCCTTCTCATTTCTCATTTCTCAGTAAAATTCACAGGATGATTCATGATCAAGGCAGATCATTAGATTCTAGAGCACACAGGAAGATGTCAATATATTTATAAGATAAACAATTGAAGCTGAATTCTGAGTCTGGC
>RJWM01034099.1:0-20002 GCA_004363535.1 Dasyprocta punctata
TAACTTCCCCATTCATCCACGTCCACCACCCGGGTGGGTTATGTGGCAGTCGCTATGTCATTGTCACCCAAGTATATAGTTTTGATTAAGGTTCATGCTTGGACTTTTGCATTTTATGGGTTTGGACAAATGTATAATGACACGTATCTGCCAGTCTTCTGTCCTTTGGTGTAACTTCACAGCCATAAGATAATCTCTACTCTGCCTACTCATCCTGCCCCTGGGGAACTGCTGGTTTTTTTTTTTTTCTGTCTCCCTATTTTTGTCATTTCCAAAATGACCAATCATTGGAATTCTATAGTGTGTAGCCTTTATTCGATTGGCCTTTTTCAGTAAACTCACACGGTTGTACATGTCAGTTTCATTGGTTTCATGGCTTGATAGCTCATTTGTTTTTATCCCTGTATAACACCCACTGTCTGGAAATGCTACAGTCCATTGGCCCACTTATCTACTGAAGGATGTACTGATTCTTCTAAATTTTAGCAGTCATGACTAATGCTGCTGCAGATATCCATGCTCAGATTTTTGTGTGGTCATAGCTTTTCAACACATTTGGGTAAGTAGCAAGCTGCAGAATGACTGGATCATGTAGTGAGAGTGAAGTTTTGTGAGAAGCTGTCCAACTGATTTCTAGAGTGGTGGTCACATTCCTATCTGCGATCAGCAAGAGTTTTTATTGCTGTATATCCTGTCAGTGCTCTGGAGTTTGGCAAGTCTTAAAAGTGTATAATAATATCTTTTTTTTTCTGACTTGTATTTCTGGGATGACATATGATACTGAGCATCTTTTTATATGCTTATATGCCATCTGTATGTCTTTGGCAAAATGTCTGATAAGGTCTTTGGTTTATTTTTTAATCATGTTATCTTCTTATTGTTGAGTTTTAGAGTTTTAGATAATGGTATTTTTTTTAACAGATATGTTTTTTGCAAATATTTTCTCTGTCTATGGCTTGCCTTTTTATTTCCTTGACATTGTTTTTAACTACTGTCTTTAAGAACGGAAATTTTAAATTTTATTTATGTACAAATTATCAAGTTTTCTTTCATGAATCAGGCCCTTTGTGTTATAACTAAAATGTCATCACTATATGTGAGGTCATCCAGAACATCTCCTATGTTATCTCACCTGGGGAACTTTTAAAATAATCCTTCTTGTGATTGTTGATGTGGAATATTAGTTTGACTGACTTTGGGATCCACTTCCTGGAAACCAATGAACTGTGTTCACTTCTGGATGTGTCATAGAGAAGTGGTCTTGGCATCCATGTCTGGCCCTTTATCCCTTTCTCTCTGGCAGTTTCTCTGCTTCCAAGTCACCATGAACTAAGTAGCTTTGCACTGCCACACCCTTCCACTGTGGTATTCCTGCCTTGGAGCCAGGCAACCATGGACTGAACCCACTAGAAACTGTAAGCCAAATCAATCATCTCCTCCTTTAAATTGTATATATCTGGAATTGTGTTCCAACAACCAGAAAGATGGTTAATACAATCCCTTTCATTCTAAATGAGATGAATTTGACTTTTGGGGATATGAGATTATACTTCTAAATAATTTTTAAATGCCCCAAGATTAAGAATTAGTATGTCTAACAGAGATAAATTTCAGGAGCATTGTTCTAAGGGATGCAAAAGACAAAGTTTGGTATGATTGCCTGTATGTGATATTTTATTTTATTTACTTATTCATTTTTTTTTGGTACCTCAAATTCACAACCTTGTGCTTGCCAGGCAGGTGCTTATGTCACTGAGCTAAATCCATGGCCCACTGTATGTGATATTTTAGACATGACAAAATTATAGTGACAGAAATCAGATTAGTGGCCATCAGCATTGGGAGGTAAGGAAGGACACCAATTATAATGGGCACAAGAGTATGTTTTGAGTTGAAAACGTTTATAAATTGATGCATCAACACTCGTTGACTTCGAAATATAAATATTATCTTGATTTTTAAGAGCAGAGCTAATAAGGTAGGGGCTCAATGGTGATTTTGATGATGATGGTGATGATGATGATGATGATGATAATGATATAGCAACTCGAAGGTCTCAGGTGTTTGAAGACAGTTTCCAAAGGTTGTTTTGTGATAAGGACCCACATGAACCTCATGAGGCATTGCGAGATAGATAGCCATGAATCCATAATTTGAAATGTGCACATTAAAATGAATGAATTTGATATGCTTTTAGTTCCAGATGTTCAGGTTAGCGTGGAGAATGTGATTTACTGATGCTTGCATTACTAATGAGGAATAAATACCAGAGGACTGGAAAGGGTGTTAACATGGGGAGCAGACTTGAAATGAGTTACCCAAACTCTCTCAGGCTTCTAAGAAACCAGCCAGAGAAGCAGGGGCTCCTGAAGGAACAGTGTTTCTCGGACTCAGATTTTCAAAAGAGGCCTTAAGAACAAGATGTAGCTACAGACACAAGACAGGAATATGGAGATTAGCAAGGAGCTCTGGAGGAGGCCTCAGCTCAGACATGTTAGAGCTCTTTCCCAGGCATCACCACCCAGACATTAAGTGCTTTTCTGTTGGTGATCAGAACTGGAATTCTTATTTTCTCACATCAAACAGTTCCAAAACACTCCTCACTTTCCCCTCCAAGTGTTTGTCATTTAAACTTCCCAGGTGCTAACTTCCTTATACTAAAAAATGAGGCTGATGTTACCCTCTGCAGGTTGTTGAAAGAGGGAGAGCTGCTAATAATGCGTTGAGTGCCTGTTGCATGGTAGCATTATTTTATATTTGATGAGTCAAGCCGTGTCCCAAGCACTGTTTCCCTTAGCTCGCCTATATGAATTAATTTCATTTTTTACCACAATGCTAATGGGTGTGCGCAGTTGCCATGAACCATTTTTTAGTAATGAAACTGAGTCACAGAAAGAGTAATAAGTTAGACAAGAGTGGATGAGAAGAGCCTCCCTGTTAATCTTTTGCTTATAATCGCTCCACTCTGCCATCCCCAGTGCATGCAATGAATGCCGAGAACCTGTAGAAAGTTCAGGGTCATTAATTTTTCCTTGGGCAGGATTGATTCAGTGTGGATTCCTAGGTGCCTTGCCAACCTGTGTGTGAATATACACATGCATGTTTTAGGGCACGTGAGTGTTAGTTACAGCAAAACTTGCAAACCTAGATTGGAATTCATACTTGTCCTTTCCAAAGTGTGACATTGAGTAGATTTTTGATATCTTTGTGCCTTTGTTTTCTGTCTACACAGTGGGACTATTTCTTTCTCTTTCACCAGAGGGTTGTAAGCATTAAAGAATAATAGATGTAAATGTAGCTAGCAGATGGCCCACTATTTATAAGAGCTTGGCAAATACTGCTTTGAAGTTTAAAGCGTAAAGAAATTCTCAAGAGAAGTTTGCAATCTAGTAAGGCAATTGGAGATGCTATTTGTGGGTTCCTTTTGGTTTCTGACGATTTGCAGCTAGAGGCCACTCCTCTGTCCTATCTTCTGTTCTGTAGACTAAGGGATGAGAGGAGGGCTCCTTCCTAAAGAGAGAAACTTGGGCTTGCAAACTAAGTAGGCTGGTGTTTAGCAAACAAGACCCTGAGTCCACACTGTTCCCAGGAGAATTCCTGTCCCTGAGAACATGCAGGAGAAGGAGAGATGATGACCTCTATAAGGAACCCAGCAACTTGCTCTGTGTGGAAGGCTAAGATCTCATCTGGAGATGGTGAGGTGTGACCTGTGGTTCTCTATCTTTGAATCTCCATCATTTGGTCCAGTGACTGCAAAGACAGTGAACACTTCACAGGTGCTGAGAGGTTGAGAACAATGTGTGATCAAAGGCTGCAAACTGAGGTGCAGGAAGCAAGATAGGTTAGATAAACCAGAGCTTCCTTCTTTATGGACATCAGTCCAGCCTCCTCTCTCCTGGCCTGGCGCTCAGAGAGACTGCGTGTGGAACTGGTAAATGCTGGTCATTGTCTTTGACTGATGCTTCATGAACAGTAGAGGGGGGTTCTTCTCCATAACTGTGAGCAAACAGAGATAGCTCCCCACTGGTGACATCTGGCTCCACATCCTCATGGTCACGGGCCTGCATGGGCAAAGCCAGTGGGCAGATAGTAGGTCTGGATTCCAGGAAGCTGTGTCTGTCATTACCCATCACTGCGATCTTAGATGAGGTATGATTCGTTATGCTGAGAACTTCTGGTTCCATGGCCAGCCCCAGCTAACCAGATGTGGTTAAAAATTACAGTGAAGGTTGGAATTTTAAAAATAATACAGCGAGAGACATGCTCCCTTGAATACCCCTCAAAATCCTCTCCTCACTTTCAACACACTTGTCCCATTGTCCTTGTCACTTTCTGCAGCAGCTCTGGAATCCTCTTTCCTGAGGGTCTTTAGCTGCGCTGTCCTGGCTGCCTTGATGTCCTGAATGGATTCAAAACATTTCCCTTTCATGGTCATGTAGACTTTGGGGGAAAAGTCAGGAGTTACACAGCGCCAGATTCGGTGACTAAGGTACATGAGGACATAGCGTCATGTTTTTATGAGCCACCTTTCTGTTGGATGGCATTGGAGGGCAGCATGCACTGTAATTTTTATCACTCCTGGTGAAGACCTCAGAAAGGAGGACTGAAAAGCTGCTGTGAAAAATGGCAAGGACGTCCTGTAGTGAGTGTATTCAAAGCAAAAGGGAGGGTTTTGAGGGCAGTAATTCATGGCAGCATGTTTTTCACTGTAATAATTGTCTAACTCAGTCATTCACTGTGTATTTTGATCATACCTGCTATGCATGCTTGCTGCGTTCCAGGCCTTCTCCCAGTGAATTGGCCCAATTTGTTTCCAAATACTCCTCAGACAGACCTTGTACAGTTGGGCCGCTCTGTGGGAGGTGAGACGGCCGGTGTGCAGCCAAGCTTCTGGAGCAGCCTCTGCATCCTGTCTCCTGCCAGAGGGTCTCAGCCACGGTGGCTGCCCTGGGTGGGGGACCCAGAGGAGGGACATCAGGGTCTCCTCATGCGCAGCAACTTGCTTCCTTAGCCCAGACTCATGTACCCAGCTTCATATTCATGAGAAGGCATCCTTTTCACACCACAGAAAAGAAAGATGTTCTGAGAAAACTGAAGATCTAGGATAGCTGCGGGGTTAGCTGAGGAAGCAGCTGGTGGGATTGAAAAGAGCTTGGCAAATTCCCTGGCTCCATCATGCCTTACCATGTGAACCTGTGAAGCCACTTGGTCCCCAAGCCTCAGTTTCCCCATTTGCAAAGCAGTGATGATTGTTCTTGATCAGCCTTTATGATTGCCAGGTCAGAAAAACTGAGGCAGTGCTCTTGAAATTCTTGTGGTTTTACACCGTGATATAAGAGGAATTAAGTGTGCTGTTGAAAGGATCCTTATGCTCCCAAATGTGCTTTTGCCACGATTCTTCAAAAACTGCAGTCTCCCTGCTGGAGCGGTTCAGCCGTTTCTTCCTTCTCCAGGGGACATAGGCTCTGGATGCCTGCCTCACCTTCCCTGTGGTGGAGGTAGCAGTTGGGATCTCTGGAATCGGTGATTCTTGAGCTGAGATTTGCAGGTAGCTGATGTGGCCCGGAGGGATGATACTGCCCACCCACCAGATCTGAGACTTCTTACAAAGACATCTATCCATCAGCCAGCAATACTTTTGCTACATTCAGTTAGGGCTCTGTCCTTCCTAGAAGCCAGGATGAAGTTTCATCTCTTCCTGCAGCCTAGCACCTAGCAGAGCACCCTGCTCAGAGTAGGGGCTTTAGGACAGTCTGTGGACCAAGTTAAGCCGAATGCAAGCATAAACACACTAGAACAATGGCTGGACTTTGCAGTAGGTGAAGCTCTGCAAGTGTGGGTGGAGGTCACTCTGGAAGGCTGGCGTCTGGCGGGGGAGAAAGTGGAGGAAGGCTCATTCCCTCTGTCTAATAAATAGCGACTGTTTTCTTGTACCCTTGGGGCCTAATCTCTTCTTTTGAATCTGGAAAGCCCATGGCATTGAGTGCTGAATCCCATTACAGAGCAATTGCCCTGAAGCTCAAGTTCCCTTACTGCTCTTTTTAGGGGAGGGAGGCTCCTGTGTCGGGCGCCAACATTATTCTATGAATCATAGACACCTCTGCTTCAGGCTTTTAGAAATGTTTTCCACCTGCCTGGTTTTACCAGGAAATTGGACTTGATTCCCATTTCTATAATGGGCATGCTCTCATCTTCCAGGGAGGAACTTTCTCTAGGGCCTTCTTTAGAGGAATTTGTAATCAAAGAACAGGCAACAGACATGGGGGAGAGAAAGGGAGAGGGAGAGAGAAAGGAAGAGAGGACCCACTGATGCGGTTGGAGCAGGGTACCACACTGACTCTATATATCACAGATTTAAGGATCAAGAAGGCCCCTGGGGACCTGAGGCCTGAGGGGACAGGCACATTTGTGCTGCAGCAGGTCCCAGGCCTGGGAGGTGGAGATGCAGCATTCGCAGTCCTGGGTCTGGAATTGCAGAGTGTTTAAAGTTCTTGCTTTGTGTCAACTCCATTGCTCACCATCCTTGAGACCTCCCCAGTGTTTCTAAATGCATGGGGTCCCCAAAGGAGAAGCAACAAGCCACAGTCCCTTCTGCCTACGGCTTCCCCTTTAGGCTGCCCTGCCTGGTGGTCCTTTGCCTGATAACACATTAAACTTACTATTGTGTCATTCACTTCCTTCTAATAGTGAGTCCCGAAGGAGTTTTGAACTGGAAAATAAGGTGGGTCCAACCTCATTTCCACATAGCCCACTCTGTTGGCTCCTCTAGGAAGTGTAGCTGCCGAGGTGGGCAGCTCGGCCCTGGGAAGGGGAAGCTACTGATCACACTGGGCCACACAGAGGCTGAGAGTCAGCAGTGTGAGATGCAAGAGAGGTGGAGTTTGCACCAGGAAGTACAAGATAAAAGAAGGACTCAAAGCACTTCCTATGTAAGGGAATGGTCAAATGTTTTAGGGGTTTTGCTGGACATGCAGTGCAGACACAGTGCACTAGGACAGGAGATTTTTGGAGTTTTCTACTGACGGGTAGTCTGGTTGGAATAGTGCTCAACAAGCTGAACATGGTGGTGCATACCTGGAAACCTAGAACCGTGGGAGACTGAGGCAGGAAGATCACAAGCCCAAACTCAGGCTCGTGGTGACTTAGTGAGACCCAGTTTCAAAAGGAAGAAAGAAAGAAGAGAAAAAAAGAAAAAAGAAGAAGAAGGAAAATAAGAAAGAAAGAAAAGAAAGGATTGGGGACATAGCTCAGTGCAAAGGCTGTGAGTTCAATACACAGTACTGGAAAAAAATTCTTAACAAACAAGGCAAATGCAGTTGCTCTAATTTGTGCTGAGCAATTGCTCAACCCAGGAGCAGCGCCCCAGGACAGCGATGCCTGGTCTCCCTGTGGGCTGCGTGTCTCCTTTACTTTCCCTGCATTCCCTGCACATCCAAAGCAGACAAACTGCTGTTCCCTATCCCCAAAGTGTCATGCTGGACACGACCATGCGTGATGAGTGCTGCTGGGGCCTCTGGGAACCCCCAGGTCATTCCCGCCTGTCCTTAAATGCTCAGTCCGATTCCTCCTCTGCAGGAAAGCCAGAAGGGCTCACTCTCAGAGTGAAAAGCTGAAGACTGACATTTCTCCCTGCCTTGCCATCTCAGCAATTCCCTTCCATCTTGAGTTCTTCATTTGTGAAATAAGAAGAGCCAAGAACAGCTTTTTGGAGGGTGAGTTATAAGGGGTAACTGGGAGCAATGCCTGTTGTAGTAGATATCAGAGAGTCACCTGTCTTTGTACATAGTCTCCACCTGTGCTGTCCTCATTTAATTTCAATGCATGCATCATCCTCCTCCATGCATTTAAATTGTGCAGTTATGCAGATTAGCACTTCCTTGTTCCTTGTTAACCATATTTGCTCCCATCTGATAGCCATTTATTCATAACAGATTCTCGGAATATCTTGAAATGAGTGAGACACAATTTGATGACTAGTTTTTCTGGGTACTGAAAACTGTGAATTCCTCCTTCCCATATAGCAACCAGAAATTTTGTTTTGTTTTGTTCTGTTTTTGTACTGGAGATTGAACTCAGGGCCTTTGAACTGAGATATAGAGCAGTATACCCATTGGTTTGTTATGGTTTCTATCTAGATGTCCCCCAAAGCAACATGTGACCATAGGTGGGTCTTTGGGGAGGTGATTGGATTATGGAAGTATGATTCTCATCACTGGCCTAGTCTACTGATGAGTTTAAAGCTAAATGTGATGTTGGGAAGTGGATCCTGGTTGGAGGAGGTGGGTCACTAGGAGCAGGGCTGGGAGGATCTATCTCTCTCCTCCTCCCTTGATCTCTTGCTGCTTTTTGCCTGCCATGCCATGGACTGTTTCTCCTCTACCATGTTCCTCTGCCATGCTACCCTGCACCAATCATGTTCTCTCTCTCTCTCTCTCTTTTTTAATCAGGAATTGAACACAGGACCTTGTGCTTGCCAGGCACAGGCTGGCGCTGTGCCACTGAGTTAAATCCCTGGAAAGCCAGTCAATTATGTACTGGAACTTCTGTGAAATGTGAGCCAAAATAAACCTTTCTTCCTTTAAACTGTGGGTGTTGAGTGTTTCTTAGTTGCTTTCTCATGAGTGAGAGAGTAACTAAGAAACATTTTAAAAATCTATCTATCTATCTATCTATCTATCTATCTATCTATCTATCATCTATCTATCTACCTAGCTGGGACAGAGTATCATTCAGTTGTTAAATTTCCCAGGAGGGGCTCAAACTTCTGATTCTTTTTCTTCTGCCTCCCAAAGTGTGGGGTTTAGAAGTGTATGCTAGCACAGCAAGCTACAGTCATTCTTTTTGTTCCTTTTTGCTAAGAGCTAAGGGACTTGGCAGGGTAATCCATGTGCTCAGACAGACTAAGGGACAGGGAACTAGTACAACAAATTAGACTGTGAGTTGTGTGAGGATATGTGAGTGAATGAGCACAAAAGCTGTGATCCAAAGATATGGTGAGTGTTTAACTTTGAATAAATTTATTACAGTAAAAGACATATTGCTGAGTATAATGAGATAAGGGTATTGGAAGAGAGAGGGATATTTGGAGTACTTTAAGGGAGATTAATGACAATGGGTCTTTTACTGCAATGAATATTTTAATTTAAACATTCACTGTATTCAGTGGTCACCCTACGTTGATCAAATATTTGTGACAATTTCTGTCAAATAAAAACATGATGCCGTGTCTTTATCCACCTTAGTCAATGGGCATGGCACCATGTGATTTCTAGTTCTTCCCCAAAGTCAAAATGATCATGAAAGGAAAATGTTTTGAATAGATTTAGGACATCGAGACAGCCTCAAAAGCACAATGAATGACACAACAGATGACTCCAGGAGTGCTTTAGAAAGGGGTTAGAATGAGGGACTGAGTGTATTTGAAGTGAAGGAAGGTTGAGGGGGATTCATGGCAATGTGTCTTTTACCATAATAACTTCTAAAAGATATAAACATTGTCTCTGTTTCAGGATTGCACCTTATAGGTGTGTGTCCACAGGTATGAGATTATGTGAGCGTGAGTGTGTCTGAGTACAGTGTGCAGAAATGTGTGAGAGTGTAGGTGTGTGCGGATTGGATGCATGCGGGAGTGTGTGCACATGGATGGATATTTGAATGTTGGTGTCTGGGTGGTATCTGTGAGTGTGTGAGTTTTGTGGATGTGTGTGGTTGTGCGAGTTTGTCCATGTGTATGTGCACCCTTGTTCATGGGTGTGTGGCTGGATGTGGATAGGTGTGACTGTGTGACTCTATGTGTGTGTGTGTGTGTGTGTGCGCGCACGCAGGGAGTACAGGGGTACACACTGGGAGGCAATGCACGCAGCAAGCACACAGCCTCTCCATCTCTCCTGCTGCTGCAACCTCTCTGGACTGCAAATCAAGATGCCCCAAGACGTCCATCTCCAGTGTAGGAGCTGGCGTCGGGAAATTCAGCCAGTACACTGGCAGGGTGGCAGGGAGCCTCCAGGCAGAGCTCCCGCTCCCAGACCCGTTCCCGTGCTGGCCTTGTGCCTGCACCACAAGTTCCTCTGGAACAGCCTTTGTCACCTTGCTGTGGAGCACGTTATTCACTCTGGGTGGCAAATCTAAGTGTGAGGACCTGTGACTATCACGGGCCTGGCCCACCAGTGCACTCTGCCTCTGCCTGAGCACTTCCTGCCATCTTTTCATCTTTGTCTCTTGCCCCTCAATATTCCCTTCAGCAAAGGGGACATGGAGGGGACAGTGGTCTTCTCTTGACCCTAGATTTTGAAAATGAAAATGTCACACTTCCAGAGGCTTCTCTTCTTTGCGGCACTCTGGGGCTGAATCATGATCTTTGCCCCTGGATCGCTTCCTCACAAGAGCTCCCTCAAGGTGGGGTGCAAATGAAACCATTTGGAAAATGACCCCGGGGGCTGTGTCCTTGCCTGGGAAGCCTCGTTGATTCCTACTGCTGAGTCCCCTCTGCGGTCTCTGTCCATGGCGAGGCTGGGGTGCTGCTCTGCACCCTGCTTCCTGCTGGCTGAGTCATGCGTTCCTCTCTGGAAATACCATAAACCTGGCTTCAGCCATTCCTCATGAGAAATTGCTGCTTTCCAAGAAGGAGTCTTTCCTTTTACTTTTACACAAAAACAAGGCAAAGGGAGGTGGATGATTCTGAGACTGTCTCTTTGCCCTGTGAGAAATACTGTGACACAGAATAAAAACCAGCTCTCTAACTGATGCAGTGTGGAAAACGTTTCATTCCATCTTGGAGGTCAAGCTATCAGCAGATAAATAGATTACAATCAACTTTCTTCATCTGTGGGTTCCACACCCATGAATTTCACGAGTTGCATATTGAAAATAGTTGGGAAAAAAACTTTCTTTACTGAACATACATAGACTTTTTTTTCTTGTTTTAGTCTTAAAAATACAGTAGAGCTCACATTGGTGTAGCATTTACATTGCATTAGGTCACATAAACAGAGATGATTTAAAGTATACAGACACACGTGCAGACTATGTGCAAACGCTGTACTATCATACGCAAGAAATGTGAGCATCTGGATTTAGGTATTTGTGGGGAGCCTTGGAACCAATTCTTCACAGACATGGAGTAACAGCTATAGTCTGGGGATGAGTGATTTATGTTCCAGTTCTGCCTGTCAACATTGCTTGGAATGAATACCTCTGTTATCTCTGAGAATAGGAAAGTGTGATGGGAGGGCCAGTGTGAGGGGTCCCTAGCTTCCAGGTCTCTTCTGTCCTGGTGCTGGAGCCTGGAGCCTTGGAGTCTTTGTTTCCAGAAGTGAGGGATATTTTCCAGTCATGTCAGGTTTGGAGCAATAGTGGATATCTCTGTTCTCACACTGTGTTCCTGCCATCAGCCAGCAACCACCTGACATCCATTCTTCATCCCTCCTTCACAGGGCAGCCACGGGATCTTGAAGAACACTGAGGCCCCCGGCTCCTGGAATGTGCTCTTATTTATTTCATTTCAATTACTTGTCACCTCAGCACAATCACTGTTGTGGGCTGTGCAGGCCTGAATCAATCATGCATGGCCACAGCCATTGGTTTCGTAATGATCTCCTGGTTCATTTTGGGTCAGTGAGATATGATAGAGAATGTGTTGGGAATTTTGTGGAGTTGCTTCCTATTCTCTCTCTCTCTCTCTCTCTCTCTCTCTCTCTCTCTCTCTCTCTCTCTCTCTCTTTCTTGTCCTCTGGAAAATAACCACAGTCACTTTGCCTCTCTGAGTTTGAGATGGTCTGAAATCAAAACCTACCATAGAAACTAGAAATCCGAATTAGACTCAGGAAACCGTGAAGCCTGCTGTATCTCTGGGCTTCCTGTGCCATGCAGCAAATTGCGAATACATTATTTAAATTCGATGTATTGCTTTTTCTATTATTTGCAACATGAAACACTAATTGATTTTGAGGAATTATAAGCTTAGTAAAAGGAGGAGGAATAAGTAAAGTCAAAGAAGGCTTCCAAGGAAGGACACCAGGCAAAGTATGTTTTAGAAATTGTCAGGGATTCTATAGTTTTGGGAAGCTCCAGTTCTGTCAGGAGGATTGATTTATGCATTGCACATCGTGATCTTTGGAGACTCCATGTTTTCTTCATCTATGAGTCCCTGGTTTCCATTTGGTGCCTGGTAGTACTTTGTGAATGAATAAATGAATGAATGGATCAATGAATAAATGAATAGATCTCTTGTTTTTATCACTTGCAGATTTCAAGATTGCAGAAGTGCGAGAGAGACAAAGACAGAGACAGAGAAAGATAGACAAATAGAGAGAGAGAGAGAGAGAGAGAGAGAGAGAGACAGAGACAGAGACAGAGACAGAGACAGAGGGACAGAGAGGATGAGAGGATTCATGGTCCTCCTTGGTCACACAGTGATTTGAAGAGATCCGGAAGAAATTGGGACATTACTGGATTTGCTGTCAGAAGGGCAACCATGGAATTCCTACTGGTAGAAATAGTGCCTATTACTCATATCTTTACTGCACTGCTCCATTAAGAAACCTGAAGGCTTGAAGGGCTTGCTGGTGTGCCTGGTAGGTGTGCTTTCCCAGAGGTATGTGTGTGTCGGGGGGACAATTCAGACCCTATGAAGAGTGACAGTCTTGTAAGACTGCCCAAAAGTTGATTCCAGGGGAGCTCTGACTTGAGAACTCCCCAAGTAATTATAGAATCACCTGCATTATCAGTGCCAGCCAGGCCTCCTAAGAGAGCTGAAATCAATCACTATCATTTTGCTTTTATTTCTTCAGCAACTGCAAGAAGAGAAATCAGCTGGGGCTAGCCTAGAATTTAACATGTGCTTATCTCTTTTTGTGGGCATTGATGAAATCAGAGAGCTCAATTAAGTCATCCAGTTGCCAATAAAAAATTCACTGAGTCCTGGAGAGAAGATTGGAGATCCCACACTTCCCTTTGACAATCTTTGGTGTCTCACACTCCATTAATCATTGCTTTTCTCTCTTGTCTCTAAGCACTGCTCTGTCGACTGCTGCTCTGTTCTCAGCAGGTGAAGACAGTCATATCTCTGCCTTGCCAAAAACACAGACCCTCCACATTTGCCTCTAGTCTGAACCTCGCTTTTCTGGAACTAGAGTCTCAGTGCTCTGTCTCGGTATTGTGCCTGGGCTCTGAAGCTGCCTGCACTTGCTGTTCTATCTCAGTCTCTCTCCCAAACAGCTGTCACCAGTGGTAACCATGACCTCCTCATGGCCAGGCTCATTGGGCACTAAAATGGAGCCTAAAGACTGTTAGATGATAACACAGTTATCATCAAATTGACACACTTTCAGAATCCTTTTCAGACCAGATGTTTTTGGACACTGGAATGAGATGTGATCTGTGACTCTTCTTACAAGCACCCACTCTCAAAGCCTCATGTGTTTGGAAGGTGATTAGATCATGGGGTGCCATACTCATTATTGGATCCATCATGGATGAGTTCAGGGCTGACTGCTGTAGGAGGTGGGACCTGGTTGGAGGAGGACACTAGGGTGTGACCTGGAGGGGTGTATTCTTTTCACTGGCTCCTCCCTTCTCTTTCTGCTTCCTGACTGCCACAAGGTGAACAGCTTTCCTCCATCCATGCTCTTTCATTGTAAGCCAATACATGTCAATGTAAATGGCCTCAATGCACCAATTAAAAGGAGTAGATTTGCAGAACGGATCAAGAAACAAGATCCAACAATATGCCATATATAAAACACATGTACCTCAAAAAGAAACTCAGACTGAAAGTAAAAGGATGGAAAACAATATTCCTTGTGACAGGAATTCAGAAAAAAACAGAGGTAGCTATTCTGTTTGCAGACAATGTGAACTTCAAACCAAAAATGATCAAAAGAGGTTAAGAAGGTCATCATGCTATTTCTGCCTTGATACCAGTCAACCATGGACTGAATCTCCTAAAACCATGAGCCAAGTTAAGCCTTTCCTATTTTATTTTATTTTATTTTATTGTGGCACCGGGGATTGAACTCACAACCTCGCGACTGGCAGGCCAGGCGCTTAAGGCACTAAGCCAAACTCCCGGCCTTGGTATTTTGAGGCAGGGTTGCACTATGTAGCTCAGGCTGGCCTTGCGCTTGCGTTGTAGCCCAAGCCGGCCTCGAAACTCACAACGCTCCACCTACCTCAGCCTCCCGAGTGCTGGAATTAAAGACGTGCGCCACCCTGCCCGGCTGCCTTTCCTGTTTTAGATTGTGCATGTTAGGTGTTTTGTCTCAGAGATGGGAAAGTAACTAAGAGAACTAAAACTGGATGAATGATGCTGCTGTACTTCGGGTCTGAAATGTTTCCCAAAGGTCAATGTATTAAAGGCTTGGGCCTCATCTTGTTGCATTATTGGGAGGTTGTGGGACATTTAAGAGGCAGATTCTAGCTAGAGAAAGTTATATCCTGACTGTGTGTCTTGAGAGAGGTTGTTAGGACTAGAACCCCTCCTTTTTCTGCTTTAGCTTCCAATCTTTCCCTGGCAAGCAGTCACCTTGGCTCTGTGCCCTCATCAGGATGTACTGGGCCAGTGATGGCCCAACAAAACAGGACCAAGAACCAGGGACTGAAACATTTTAAAACTATGAGCTAAATGAACTCTTTTTAAATTAAGTTGATTCTCTTAAGTATTACAATAACAGAAAGCTGATTAGCATGGGTGCTTTAGCAATGAAATAGTTTTGCAAATACTTGTTTATTTACAGATAATTAAAATAATCCTAGAGAGCCAAAACAACTTTCTCAAGATCCTGGAGTTGAACTCAGGTCCTTTGACTAATCATTCTTGTAGGACTCGCTATATCCCAGGCACTGTTCTATGTATATTGCAACTATAACCCTCATAACAACTCTGTGAAGTAGATGATATGAACAACATCCACATTTTACAAATAATGAAACTGAGGTAGACCCAGTACAGTATATGACTTGCCCAAGGCCAGAGAGCTGGTAATGACAGACATTAGACTTGACTCCAAAATCTGCTAACTACTAAGCCATGTTGCCTTTCCATTGTCTTATTTTTTCCTGTTGACTCCTGATATTTCCAACCTGGCTGCCTGGTTAGAAGTGACCTGAGATCTTCATCTTCTCACTCCAAGGGACAGCTGGGTGGGGTTTGGGGGGAGTCATGCTCCTGGACAGGTTTTTTTTCTGGAAACTGTCTTTGCTTTTTAATGAAGCAGACCACACAAATGTAAATTTTCACATTCAATATATAGTGCAATGGATCAGCATGTATTATTGATATAACATCAGTACTAAGATAAGCACTCTGCAAATATTTGTTGATTTATTCAAGTCATATATTATTGTAGTCTGGCAAATGAGCCCCTCAAAACTTTTTTCATAGTCACAAGTTGGCAATAAGAAAGAGATGAGATGGGGGAGGATTAAGGGGAAAGAGGTGAGAATAAAAGAAGAAATTCCAAAACAGTGTTCATTTAAAAGGAATTAGTGTTTGATTTGTTTCTATGTAAATGCCTCTGCCAAATTTCCCATAAGATGGCTTCTACCTTACCTAATATTCTAAAATGTTTTCTTGAGGTCAAAGACACAATTAGTTCTATAAAATCCCAGTGCAAATTGAGGTAGATATGCTTCTAAAGTAGAACCATTACACACAGAGAAAGGGTTGGATATGTTGCTATTTTATAACCTGGTGTTAACTATTTCCTCCAAGGCAAAGATTTTCATAAAAGGGTATTACTAAATGCATCAATTGTTATCAACTAATATAATGCATAATCCCCTTTATTATCCCACATTTTATTCTACTCTTACAATCATAACACCAGTTAATAATACTTAAGTCTTCAACAATGCCAATGACACCTAAGTTTGCATGGCAATTTGTAATTTATTCTCTTATCTAATATGTGAAATGCGTTCTGGCATAAATATTCTCAAGTGTTCCCTGAAGTCAATAAGATGAACCTTTTTATAAGCCTCCAGTTGGAGCTCAAACTCATGCCTGGGAGAGAAGAAAAATGTCAAGTACTGAGCCTCCTGTATTCCCACTTCTGTCCATCAAGTTTTAAGATCTTTGCTTCTCTTAGACCTGAAATTTCCTTATTAAAAAAGATAGCTCTGCTGAACTTTTGTGATACTTAAGCTTTATTTTGTCATCTTGTTTGGGATCAGTGTGGCTCACTGCTGGATGTGTCTGGGTAGTCATGGAGGGTGACCTTGGGGTCTATATCTGCTCCTTCAACCCTTCTGCTCTGGCACCATTCCTCTGTGCTGCTTCCTGGTCACAAGAACTAGGTAGTTTTGTTCCATCACATCCTTCCATCATATTTATACCTTGGAGCAGTTGACCATGAACTGAATTCCCTGAAACCATGAGCCAAGTTAAACCTCCTTTAAGGTATTGGTGTTGGGTGCCATGCCACCAACGGGAGACCTGGTTGATAAATAGAACTACCCTTGGGATTCCTGGGAGAGCATCGCTCTTGACTATGGGTGTCTGAGTGACTCAGGCTGATTATTAATGACTATGACTGCTATGGTTTACAATATCATAAAGTAATTATCTTATAGTTCAGAAATCAGAAGCCCAAAGTGAGTTTCACTGAGCTAAATCAGGGTGTCAGAGGGACTGAGTTCCTTTAAGGAGGTTATAGGGGAGAAACTATTTCCTTATCTTCCCCAGTTTCTGAAGATTGTGGACCTTCTTGGCCTCCTGGTCTCTTCCACCTTCAAATTTAGCAACCTTCAATCAAGTCTTTCTCCTAATATAACGCTGTGACATTGACTTTTATGCCTCTTTCTTGTGGATTTAAGGGCTACTGTGATTACTTTTGTCCTGCTTGGGTCCTTCAGGATGGTCTCTACATTTGAAGGTCAGATAATTAATTTCATCTGCTCCCTTAATGTTTCTTTGGCATAGAGCATGATGAATTCTAAGGTGCAAGGAATTAGAATATAGACATATTCAGGAGATCATTCTGCCCACCAGAGAGGATGACTGTTCTGGCAGATGTGCCTGACCTCTGGATCATGTGTCCCTTCTTTCATCTGGGACAACTGCTTTGGAAGAGTGACTGCTTAGATGGCTGATCAGTTGACTGACTTGACATTTTGTTATGTCCAAAATCTTCAGCAGAATAATTTAATCTTGAGTCTGATTTTTTGGCTTTAGCGAATTTGTTCATAGATGTCATGTCTCGCTGGGACCCTGAGGTCATCTAGAAAATCACTGCACTCACAACTACTAACAATCATACTGGTACTTTTTCTTCTTCCTTTTGTTCCTTTGTTACCTGTTATTTCTTTTAGCACTTAGTATTTGTTGAACACACATATGCATCAATAACCACGTTACCTTTTAACATAATTAGCTCACTTCATCCTTACAATAATCATGCAAGCTAGGTATTATTTTATTATTTTTTATATGTGAAAAATGACATAGTAAGACACGGGCCATGCACAGGGTTGATATTGTTGTCAAGATCTATATACTCCAAGGAGAAACTAGAATTTGAGTTTAAAGAAATCAACACACCTGATTGAAATAATGCCACTCAACTCAGCTAGGTGTTTGAGAAGGACTTGCAATACTCATGGACCTTTCTAGTTCTACAGTCTGAATTTAGGAATATTCTCAGTTAATCAAGAAAGTCTGACCCAGGGTAACTCTGGCTGTCCTAAATGAGAAGACTTTTTACATATGCACTAAATGTGGAATACAAACTATTCAGATATGTGGTGGTAAACAAGCCTGTAAGATCTACTTGGCAAAAAGTACTGTAGGCAAGCCATCTATGTTGGTTTCTTTTCTCTTATTGCTGAAACAAAAATACCTGACACCCAAGTCAAGGAAGGAAAGGATTATTTAGCTCACAGTTTGTGGAGGTTTTGGTCCATAATCAGCTGGCTTGAAAGCAGTGTGGCATGGCAGGGACAACAGTTCAATGTGGCAGAAAGATAGCAAAAGCAGCAAGAACAAAAGGCGGGGAGAGTGAGCCTCTTTTCCTCCCTTATAGTGTAATCAGGCTACCCACCCTAGGGTGAATGTAGCACTCACACCATATCCCTGTCCTCCTCTTGTATAGGGTGAGGATGTTTACAAAGTAAAGACCTTGCTCCCTTGCTGAGTCATTTAAACGTCTAAACTTCTCAAATTGATACAATGTATCGACCATTACACCATCCTACAAAAATAGTTTGAAGAAGCCTCTACAAACAGAGATGATTCAGAGTTGGGAATAAACAGTCTTGAAAGATCACATGCCAAAATATATTTCTGTGATAGTAACATTACAGGTGCCCTGGCTCCTAACTAATGTATTTGGCTGGAGAAGTATATAAATTTAGGTTGCTAAATTTATTTTGAACAGACACTTCAGGTGGTAATGAAATGCTTTGGGTAAGTATAATTTTCTTTTCAAAAGGAAAGTGACAAAGAATTGCCAAGGTTTGGGGGGATAATAATACACTTTATATTTAGCTAGTGACAGCTCTCCAAGAAGTTCCAATTTCTTGGACAAACATTGCAGAGACACAGGTCTTAGGAGGCCCTTGAATGTAAGTGGTGGGTAGCATTATCCTGCTTTCTTTTTGGTGGGTGTTAGGTAGGAGATCTCTGTTTTTATGGTAACTCTGAGAAGGGTAGCAGACCCACAGCAGTATAGATTTTCCAATGTCATCTTATGGGCATTTCGTGTATTTCGTGAGGTTATGTCATTACTATTATTAGTAGAATAATATTTTCAAGATTATGGTGATTTCCAGATTGTCATTAACTTAAAAAAACTGGACATGGTGTCACACACCTGTAACCCAGAACTCTGAGAGGCTGAAGCAGCAGGATTGCATATTGGAGCACATTGTGAGCAACTTAGTATCTTAACAACACATTGTCTCACAGTAAATTTGAAATAAAAAGAAAAAGCTGGGGTTGTGGCTTAGTGCAAAAGGCCTGGGTCCAATATCCATTACTGAAAATAAATACTGTGGGAAAAAACAAATCCTGTCCAGTGTTAGACACTCTAGTCTTTTCCATTTGTATACCTTTTGTATTTAAAGAGTGATCAGAGGACTGTATTAACTTGCTGTTATGGTTGATACATTGTGTCAACTTGGGAAGTTTAGAAGTTTAACTTAGGGACTGAGCAGGGAGCCAGGGTCCCTACTTTGTAAACATACTGAGCCTGTGCAAGACCAGGGCACTGAGATGGTGTGAGTGCTACATTGCCCTGCGGGGGTGGGGGTGCTTGCAATGTAGAAGAAACTGGGCTACTACTCCACTGTGGAAGGAAGGAAGAATATAAATGGAGTTCAGGAGATCCTTTAGGCCTCTTAGTATTACCATGCCCTGTTATTAAAGTCAACAAGAAACTACAACAGCCTAATATAGGCAGAATGACAAATGGTTCAGAGCCTTCAGGAATGAAGGTATGGGTCACTCCACCAGGGAAAGGACCAAGACATGCTGAGTTGCTTGCTGAAGGTCAAGGGAATACAGAATGGGTAGTGGAAGATGGCAGTTCTAAATACCAGCTACAACACTGTGATCAGCTAGAGAAAAGAGGGATGTAATTGTACTATGTCCCCCCTTTCGCTTGTTGTTTTCCTGTTCTTCTGTCACCTTCAAATATTGCCCTGGTGGCAGGCATAGCTGTTGGGCCGAGCTTGCGGACAGAACCAGGGTCGGGTCCGCGTCCCGCGCGGTGCCCAGCACAGCTCCCTGGGACCGGGAGGCCTTCACCCCCACCCAGTAAAGGAGGAGACTCCACCTGCACGCCCTGGGAGGCCGTCCTTCCTTGCTGCGCACGGGACCCAGCCAATCGGTCCCGCGATCCTGCACGCCGCGAACCTCAGGGAAACGCCGGCCAGCCGCGCAGGACACAGAGGTACGCAGCCCAGCCCAAATCAGCCCAGGAACCCAGAGCTGCTCACCGGGGAATTGAGCATCATAGCTGCAGGGACCTGGAGAGCTTGGGCCCCCGCCCCCCCACCAGAGTGCAGA
>RJWM01034100.1:0-20006 GCA_004363535.1 Dasyprocta punctata
CTCCCATAGCTTCTCTCTTGGGGTGGCTTTTCTCCCTCGTTACAGGTTTCCTTAGATGATGTATGTTTCTGGCTTTTCCAAACTGAGTTCTCCATTGCACTTTTGTCCTCACATTCACAGCTTTACACATTGCCCTCTCAGGGGCACACTGCCTGGCCCCCCAGGGCTTCTGAAATCGAGGTGGAAGCCTTTTTAACCTCAGAACCCTTGCACCACGTGGAGAGTGCCAAGGTCTGCTGCCAGCTGGAGCAGTAGCCAGGCTCTCCTCTCTCTTGGCTGTAGGAGTCAAGTGCCTGGATCACTGGGCACTCTGACCCTGATTCTGAGGACCAGATTCTTTATGCTGTCTCCATTCTGGAACCTGGCACAGCCAATGCCACCATTCTGGAACATGATGCTCTGAGGCTTTCTCCTCCAAGCAAAGTCTTTTGCTTTTGCAGTTTTGAGGCTGCAAAGTATGGGAACCAGCTACCTCTTCCTGGGATGCCCCCCAGGCCATCTTTTTTATTCTGTTCCTTCTCAGCAATGGAGATCTTAGTCCTTTCTTTACAGTTCACAGTTTTGCTGGAGCTTCCTTTCTGGCCAAACTCACATTTTAAATTATCCTGCTGGGCTCTTTGCTTTTTATTTCTAAGCTAAATCTGGCTAAAAGCCCCCAACAATAGCCATGCCACCATTTCAACATTAGGTTGCCTCGAAATTTCTTTCACGAGATTAATTAGTCCACTGTCTTTAATCTTAGTCTCAGCAAAGTCTCTGGACACAAGCAAAATGCAGACCAACTTTCTGCCAAGCCGTAACACACATCATGTGGAGTCCAACAACCAATGCAGTCCTTCCCAGCAGAAACCTACAGAGCCTGGTCTTTACTTGCAGGCTTTCTATCAGCCTTCTGGTCTCCTGAGTTCTGACCAGAATCTCCCCTACAGAACAGCCTAAGCTGTGCCAGCTCTATGCATTCAGGTGACATCTCCAAACCTTTCCAAACTCTTCCCACAAGCCATTCCCAAAGGCTCTTGAACCATATGGTCAGGTATAGTCATAGCAACAATCCCACTCCTCTGGTACCAAATTCTGTCTTGGTTACTTTTTACTCTTTGCTGAGACAAAATACCTGACACCCAAAATTAGGGAAGAAAAGGTTTATTTAGCTTACAGCTTTTGGAGATTTTATTCCATAATCAGCTGGCTCTAAGGCAGGGTGGCATGGCACTGAGGCAACACTTCAAGGCAGCAGCCAAACAAAAAGCAGCCAGAGTAAAAGAGGGCAAGAGCAAGCTTCTTCTCCTCCCTTGTATAGTACACAGGACACCCCACCACCACCAGGGTGAGTGTAGTGTTCACAAATCTCCTTGCCTTCCTTTGCACAGGATGAGGATGTTTACAAAGTAAGACCCCTGGTCCCTGCTGAGCCTCTCAGCTAAACCTCTGACCTTCTCGAATTGACACAATGACCAGGTAACTGCTTGTGCTGTACACCCCAGGATGTAGAGATGCTGCCTTATTTAATTAAGCTTCTAGACTTCTCAAGTTGACACAATATGTAAACCATAGCAGACAATAGGCTAAACATGGAGCAAAAGAATGGATTACACCTGGTACTTGGCTATTCTCTCTCCTAATCGTACCTTCTGCACAGTGTTCTATGGTGCTTATTCTGAGACTGCACTTACTTATCCCAGATTTCTTTGCCAGCTTCTTGTGACTTTTGTGTCAGCTTCATTGTATCCCTTCAGAAGTACTGGCAGCACCCAAAATCTTCCTGGTTCAACATCCCCAGTTTTTCCTTTTAGTTCCTCCAGCCTTATTAAATAGTAAATGTTTCTTAAATTATCTCTGAATTACTAATGAATTTCACCTATCTTTTTACAGCCTTTCAGTTCTTCTATAACAAATTTCTTATAATTCATTTCCACTGTCAAAATACCTACTATAGTTACTGTGTTCTTGACCTGCTATACCTGAAATGGTCATTTGCTGAAAGAAAAGAAGGTAACAAAATATCTCATGCTCCAGAAGTATTACACATTTTGGAAGAGCTCTTTCGATGAGTTAGTGTAAGAACTAACTTATGATGCAAAAATAGCTTGCTGCACTACAAATTTTCAGTAGCACCATTTGTGCAATTGTATCATTTTTTTCTGGCAGCCAAGTTGTAGGAGGTGGGAAGACAAACATTTGAGTAGATGAAAAGTTTGCTGAGTAGATGGATATTAGAAGGGCAAGGAGCAAAGTTATCAAGGATACTGCCAGGAAAGTTGTAAGTCAGAAATCACCCTGAATAGAGCCCAGTACGCAATAAAATATTTTTCCCAGAGAAATTTAACTGCGTAAGCATATAAATAAACCTTGATGGCAAAGTCATTTCATACTAATGCTCAGAAATGATAAGACTACATTGTTCTTTCGTATTTGTATCAAGTTCCAGTGTTGTAATAGTATTATCATATGATCAAATATTTCATCAGATCTTTGCTCCTCAAAACTAGTTCATGGCTTTTGAGTCATCATTTGGATTCTGTTTAGGTTGCATTTAGTTAATAAAGGAATAAATAGCTGAACTCTGTTTTGCCTTTTATATCACATTCTCTTTGCCAAACACTCAAGGATCAGGGAGGGTCACTTCAGCACAAACTGTTGCAAATATCCAGAATAAATGCTGATTCTGTAATCTTTTCTTGTGTAATAAGACTCTGGAGAGCTACCTTGTCAGACCTAAGACTGCTTCCCCAAACGAAACCTGCTGTGTGCTATTGCAAAATAAGATTGATGGCAACTCATAATTTTAAGGTAAATAAATTAAAGGAAAACCTTAAGTGATCTTCCTGAAAACAGTTCTGGACTCATATATCCACCCTTATCTACATCTCAGTTCCTTTAAGAGAGTTAAAATTGGTTTTTTATATGTAGAAAATTATCTTCTCAGAACACTGCCTACTTGTTCCTCCTCTAATACAAACACGGACTTTAAAGAGCAACTCTCCCCTTCACCCAGGGGATGCTTCCTTTGGCATCCATTACCACTTATACTTCAGATGGAGCTAGAGAAGTTTCTGTGTTTTTCACATGCCTGAGCCAATCTCTGCAATTTAGAAGGGGGAAAGTATCTTTGTTTTTTATTTTCCTGAAAAAGCATGCCTCCTTGTTTATAATAAACACAATGCTTTTAATTGTTTAAAGACATCCCTGTTTGGATGGGGCCTTTCTGGCTGGAATAGTACATGAACTACATCCAATTAAAACCAAAAAGAGGCAAATTGCATCTTGAGGTGAGTTCTTCCATATCTCTGGGTAACTCCCCCATGCCAGAGTGTTTTAGGCCTGTTAGAATTTGCTTAACCTTGAAAAGTTAAGAAAAAAGGAGAACTACTAGAGAATGGCAAAATCTTCTTGACCCCAAGCCAGGAGCAACTTGAAAATGGTATAAAAACACATTCCATGAAAGACATTTTCCAGGCAAATGGTACAGGGAACTGCATTTGTAAAGGAATTTGTTCTTGAATAGATAATTAACCCAAGAGTTTGTGTTTTCCATTTCTGTAAAACAAAACACCACATAATCAGCTTGGCAATCTAAAACAAGAGCTATTTATTAGTGCATGATTCTTCTGTCTGAGGCTGAACATAGTTTAATGTTTTGTTGATTCTATCTATGGTCTTTCAATTATTCATATTTCTGTATTTGTCTGTAGATTAAAAATGACTGGAAAATCCAAAATGTATTTATTCACACTTAAGGCTTCTTTTATTCTGCAAATCTCCTTAGATTGTAAGTATCAAATTTTCTTATAATTGTACCTTTTCCTCTTTCCCTTCTTTCCTAATTTCCTTTAGGTGAGCTATTTCAGTTGGGTTATTTTGATCTTCTATATAGTCTTTTGGGATTTTTTTAGTGGGTGTGTTGTTTTGCTCTTTTGATGTACTGGGAATTGAACCCAAGGCCTTTGCACTGAGCTAACTTAAATTCCGAATGCTCTTTCTTTCTTTCTTTTTTAATTTTGAAACAGGTTCTTGCTTAGTCACTACATTGCCCAAACTGTTTGAATTAGTGACCCACCTCCCTCAACCTCCCAGACAGTTGGGATTATACATTGTGTGCCAAAACATACAGCTCTTCCATATAATCTTGAAACTCCATATACATTGTCTCCCCATCCCCACAACATAGCTGCATTGTGACTGCCTTGTAGCTCTCCTGTATTCCACCTGCCCCTGACTCTTGCTTTAGTCCCATCCTACTAAACATACAGAGCAGATGTCAGTGGCTTGAGAGTGGAGTTTTCTTGCTTATAGTTCAATTCCCATCGTCTGGTACAATGCCTGCAATAGAATAAGTGATCAACATATACCTGTTGAGAAAGGATGACTAAGTAGCAAACTTACAGACTGAAACCAAAAATAAAAAATGCATTCCACCCAAAGGAACTTCCATAGATAAAGAACAGAAGTCATTCAAAGGGATATAAAGTCCATGGTTTCAAACTTGAGTCATTGCAATGAGGTAATAAAGTATTTGATAAAACCCATTGTTTCATATGGATATTGAATGAAGTAGACTTTCTCAAGAAAAACAAAAAATATGCAGAATAAATCATTTAATAAAGAGATATGAAACAATATCTCTTTTCACCATTTTGAGTTTATAAAACCTCTAACAAGGATTTTAAGCTGAAAACAGTTTTTTTTCTCATCTAAGTTTTTGTTTAACCATTTATATGATCAAAAGCTAGTCTCTAATTCTTGCTTTCTGGATATCATGATATATACAGCAAGAAATTGAAAAATATGATCAGTAAAATGCAAGAAAATAAATGGTCAGTATCCAAACTTTTAATTTCCTAAACCCATAAAATTCTCATAGAACTGTACTTCTGAAAGCTATATTTTTACCCACCTGGTTAACTCCTATTCTTCCTTCAAACTTCAGCTAATTCTTATTAGTTCAACAAACCTTTCAGATATCATACACACTGCATTAGATGGTATTTCTATTCTTCCCTAGTACTCACTATCTCTTCTATCATAATGACACTTAAAATTATATTTGTTGACCTGTCGGACCACACCCTCTCAGAGTGTAAGGAGGCTACCTAATACCAAGCAGGTACTCTACAAATGTTTGTTGAAGAAAAGATTGATGGAAAAATACATAATTACATACTGCATGACAAGGGGGCACTGTTAGTCATAAAATATACCTAGAAAGACTCTGAGACTCTCTCTTTTCACTTTTCACTCATGTAACCTACATGTGTTGTTCTGTATATATTTCTACATTGTCCCATACACTCATGGTCCAGGATTCTCCATTCAAAATGGCAATCTCATCAGGGAAAGGGAGAAACAAAGATAAAAAAAGAAAGAGAGTATTGAAAAGGACAGAAAAGGAATGGAGAATAGCCTGTCATCTTCCTCCATAAGAAAATTACCCGGCAACCTTAGCCATTATAATAAGTTAACATTTATTTATTAGGGAGTCTGTAATATACACTAAGCCCATCCCACACATGACCTTTTTTCAGCCTCACAGCATGCCTATAAGGTGGACATGCATGAAAAAATAGCATTTAGTAATGTACTGAAGAAAAGGCAAAATCTTGGACTGAGTTAATTTTAACTGATTCCTTAATTTCATATTTCACTGCAACTTCTTTACTATATTGCTCCCTATCATTCTACTGAAATCTATTCTCTGAGTCTAATAATAGCAAAGACAGAAGTTCTGTGAAAAGACTAGCATTGTTACTCTATTGTTTCCTAATCATCAAAAGAAAAAATAAAAACATCTTCAATCTTTTTGGTCTATTTAAGAGAGAAAAAACCTCTGTTCTGAAATTTTACTGTACGTTTATTTCAGGAGAAAATACCAAAGATGGATTGTTATCAAACTGTCACTTTAATATTTGTACAGCTAGATGGAGGAATGTGTCCTGTAGTCAAGTGTTTTCATCACTTTGGTATTGAATTTACCACTCAGTCACTAGAGAATGAAGGACAACCAGGCAACTCTGATTCTTCTGGTCTAGCCCCAGCTTTCTGCCACATCTGACTGCCCAGAAAGGGTGCACTGTGCTTGGTTGTTAGCTTCTCTCTCAAATAAAAAGAAGAGCAGGATCAGCTTCAGCATGGGCAAGGCCCAGTGTAAAATGAAAATATGAAGCCTGAAGTCAAAACCAGGAAAAGGAGCTGTTAAAGTAATAATATAGACAGAAAAAGATTCAACTTGGGCAAATAAAGTTGTTATGCACCCACTTCCTCACAAAACAAGAATCATAACAAATGAATAGCTCCATTTTGAGGTAAGTGACTGAGATAGACATTGGAATTCAGCGAGAGGAAAATAGGAACCCTGGAAGCCCAGATACCTGGGTTGGCAGCATAAAAAGAGAGACAAAGTGCATGACAATTGCAACTCTGTCTCCTAGCATGGTGAGGGCAATGAGACTGTCGACTCCTCATTGTAGGGGATAGAGTTAAATAAAGGGAGGGACTTCACTGTTGCAGGTTTCTTAGCTGCAGGAGAGTTCCACATTTGTCACAGGTTTGGAGCCAATTTAGAGGAGTTACAGTAACTTTGCTTCACAGAAGAAAATCAGTGTCTCCTTCACAACCCCCAGATCCACACACAATGGCATCTTAGGAACAGAATCACTAGGTTCCAGGCTGTCTTGGGGAACAGAAGCCTCTACTGATCCCTATCATTGGAACCCCATCATATTTATACAAAAAGGTGCAACTTCATGAACACCCATCTGTGCTACTGTGAGTCCCACATCCAAGCCCATGCAGGGTCCTGCACTTCAGGGGACAAGTGGCCCGGCAGAGTAAAGGGATTTCCCAAACACTTAACAAATTAAGACCCCTTCCCTGGAACCTGGAGTCTGTACCTTCACACTTCCTTTAGCCAAACACTACTGTCACTGTACTCACCACCCTGAGGTCATGTTCACTAATGCACATATACCAATACCATCATTACTGTTGCTAGAAAGCCTTATCATGACTTGTGCTCACCTCTCTGCATCCCGAGGATACAATCTCACATGTTCCATGTCCCTGATGTTGCCACTGTCATTACTAGGAGCCCATGCTGAATGTGTAGCTTGCCCCTGCAGACACTAAGCACACATTCACTTTGTCCAAGACTGTGTTGCTACTCTGTAATATAAGGAGAGGTTACTGTTATACCAAATGTGCATTTATCAATATAGGGACACAAAAAGTATGAAAAATCAGGACGGCATAATGCCTTCAAAAGAACACATTAATTTCCTAGAGAGAGGCAATAATGACAATAAATAAATAAATAAGTAAAGTAAATACCTAGGAAGGAATTAAAAAGAATGATCTCAAGGAAACTCAGTAAGATACCAGAGAATACAGATAGTCAGTTCATTGAAATGACAGGAACAATTCATATCTGTATCTTGAATGAAAATGTTACAGTGATGCATGCATACCCATGTTATAGCAACACAGTTAATAATAGCTAAATTGCAGAAACATTCTATATGTCCATATAGATTTTAAAAGAAGTATTTACATACATCAGAGCTCTACTTTACCATAAAGAAAGATAAACTTGAATCAATGGTAGAAAAATGGATGCACTTTGATACCATAATGTTAAGTGAAATAAATCAGACACACAAACTTAAATATTCCATTGAAAAACTCAAATTATAAGAGCAAAATAAAAGATAGATAACAGGAAGTAAGGAAATAGGTCTTTCTCAAATGTGAAGGTAATCAAGAGGTAAAGAATCAGGTAGGGGTGGAGAGGATGGAAAAGGGATAAAAAAAGGAAATAAAATGTGTTATGCACATGAACCAACTTCACATGAGGAATGTAAACATGTACTGCAAAGAGAGGGAGAAAGAAAGAAAGGAAGAGAAAACAGAAAAAAGGTAGAAGAAAGCAAATGTGAATTAGGTAACAATTAAGTAAATAAATATTTCATTATAAATATGCCAGAAGAAGAGAAGATGAAAGACCTAGAAAAGATACTGAGCAAATTAATAGCTGAAAACCCCACTAATCATGGGAAAGAAACTGACACCCAACTCTAGGTGGCTCAAAGTATTCTAAATAAATTTGACTAAAAAAAAAAAAAGAAAAGAAAAGAAAGAGAAAAAGAGAAGACAAGGAAAGGAAAAAGAAAAAGAAAAAAGAAGAAAGCCTCTCTGCAGCACTTTACAAACTATCAAAAAATCCAAAGAGGAGAGTGCCAATTCACATTTAATGGAATCCTCCATTAGACTAATAGCAAATTTCTCAACAGAAACTTTCCAACAAAAACATAGGATGACATATTACAATTATGAAAGGAAAAAAGTGCCAACTGACAACATTACATTCAGTAAAACTATCTCTCAGAAATTGAGAAATAAAGACTTTCCCAAAACAAGAAAAAAAACAGAGAATTAATTACCACAGGATGGCCCAACAAAAAGAGTTCTACATATAGAATAAAATGAATGAAGACTACCATCACAAAAACACATAAAATATTATACTCACTGGTATAGCAGACACAAAAGAAAAAGGAAAAAACTCCAACCTTACCACTACAGAAAATTCTCATCCCACAAAATAAAAAGTAACAGGCAGAAAGGAAAAAAACTATACAAAATAATCATAAAACAATTTTAAAATGACAAGAATAAATCACATTTGTTAATGACCATGAATGTAAGTGGGATAATTTCCCCAATCAAAAGATACAGAGTGACTGAATAAGTAAAAAAGAAGATCCAACTATATACTAAAACTAATTTCACATGTAGGCTAAAGGTGAACAGATGATAAAAAATATTCCACACAAATGAAAACCAAAAGTGAATAAGAGTAGCTATATGTATAGGCTATTTATCAGATAAAATAGACTTTTAAAAAACTGTTAAGAGACAAAGAAGGATCAAGTCAATGAAAAAAATTATAAACATGCATATACCTAATGCTGGAGAATCCAATAATGTAAAACAAATATTGTTAGATGTAAAACAAAAGAAAACTGCAATACAAGAATAAGTGGAGACTTCAACACCCCAGTTTCATCAATGGACATCAAGAACAAGAAAGGATCAACAATAACAACAAAATATCAAAGTTAAACTATACACAACAGCTGAAGAATTCACATTTTCTCATCAGCATCTAAGACATTATCTAGAAGAGACTAAACATTCATCAAAAAAAAGGAGAACTAAATGAATTCTTTTGTCTTTTTGAGAGTGTTGCACTATGATGTAGTTCAAGTTTGCCTTGAATTCACTGTGTAGCCCAGGATGGTCTCAAATGCACAACAATCCTCCTTCCTCAGTCTCCTGAGTGCTGGGATCACAGGCATGCGACACCACATCTAGCCAAGCAAAACAAAGTGTTAGGAAGCTGAAATCAATAGCAGAAGATGGCACCTTGTGGGCAACAGCTAGTGTAAGTGTCTCTGAAGTGATGCTGAAGAAAATTAAAAGAAGTCCAGCTGGACTAAAATCCAGTATTTAGAGTGTGAGGAGAAAACAGATCAATTCTGACTCATGATATCCCACCCCTGACCTGAGATCCAGTTTACATACCATCTTAAGAAAAGATCAGACTTAGGGCAGGAGTAAGCCAGCCCTGCAGGGATGGCCTGGAGGATTGAATAGACTCACAGTCATAGCATTCTCCCCTCTGAGCAAGACAAAGTGAAACATTTCCAACCCAGGAATTCAAAGATGAAAACAGAATATGTTACAACCCATTTCCTCCAGGGTCAAAAGTTGGAAGGACACCAAGGAGACAGAAGGTCTCCCCAACACAGATAAGGAAATGGACAAGGAGGAGGAGGAAGAGGAGAAGTTACCTACACCTCCCATGCGCAATATAATGCTGAGCGTGCTGCTTGTGGAACGTTAGGCGTCCTACCCACAACCATTGACCAGCTGTCATGGAGTGGGGACAGAAAATTCCATCTGAAAACTTTGAAAGGAAGGAAAACAGATTCTTGCAATAAGCAGAGTCAGAAAGAAGCTCCACAGAGTCAGAAAAGAGTGAGCACTCTCTCACTATTTCTGTAGGCAGGACTGGAATAGATACACATCTGTGGACAGAGAATTAGTGAATGACACCTGGGTTGATGACTTTTTCGCAATATTTATCAAATATTTGAACAGAGATGTACACAATACTTAACATCCCCAAATCAATTAAGGCAATCGCTCCCCAGAGACATGTATGGGATCATGACTGGAGTTTAAAAGCAGGACACATACTTGGAGGGAGCAAGTTGCCTGGCCCACAGTGTGAAACTGCATGGCTACTCGAAACCAGACAGATACGCTAGAATAGAGGGAGCTGTTTGGAAGCTCTGGGTCCATGTGATGGTAACCACTTGAAGTGACAGGTCCAGCCCCATTGAAATGAATAGGCTGAAGAGGCAGACAATATCTCTGGATAAGTAAAACCAAGACCACATTAATGGAAAACAGAAGCTGACTAAAGAGATCTTCATAACAACAACAAACACTTTTCACTCTATTTGACCTTAATCCTCATTAACAGCAACAACAACAAATACACACACACACACACACACACACACACACACAGAGGCAACAAAATGCCCACAAAGACAACCAATTCTCCCAAAACAGATTCAAGTGTCACTGATGGAAAGGAAAGCAAATGCCAGATAGGTGAGCTGTATGAAATTATTAAAGAGGAAGTAAAGAAACTTGGTGAGCTCAAAGAAGGCATAACTTCCCAAAACAGTGGAACTAACATGCAAGCTGACCTATGTAGATATGGGAGAAACAACTAAAAAATTGGAAGAGTTCACCGCAACAGTTTAAAATACGAGTGACAAATTTACCAAAGATATAAGCCACAAAAAGGTGCAAAACAGAAATCCCAAAGGTAAAGAATGTTATAGAATTCATAAACATCAGAAACTACAAATGTAGTTCCATAGATAGAGGAGAAAATGGTAATTCTTGACAGACAGAAACCTTAAAAATAATAGTGAACAAGAAAAATTCAACTGAAGCTACAGACATTAGATAGACTAACCTAAGACTAATTAGAGTTAGAGAGAAATTAGAAGACAGTACACATAGAATAAAAATTCTTTTTACAAAAATCATAGCAGAAAATTTTCCAAGTATGGTATGAGAAGAAAACTCAACATACAAGTAAATAAAATGTATAGAACATCAGATATGTATGAGAGAAAAAGAAGCTCCTCACAACACATTGTAGTCAAAATCTCAGTTAATGAACTAAAAGAATCTTAAAAGTTGTCAGAGAAAAGCAAAAAGTGGGTATAAATGTATACCCATTAGGGTTATAGAAGGCTTCTTTACACAAATGACAAAGGAAAGGAGAAAAGGAGTGAAGTGTTTGAAGTTCTAAAATAAAACACCTTCCAATCCAGACTTGCATATCTTGCAAAACTGTTGTTCAAAATCAATGGAGAAATAAAGGCATTCCATGAAACAGGACACCTTAAGAGATACATGAACTTCAAACCAGCATTTCAAAAAGTTCTCAGGAATATCCTAAATACAGAAAATGTTGCCAAAAAGCTAAAAAGTGAAATGGAATGGATACAACAAGCAGGTGAGTGGTTAAAAAGAAAAATAAAGGAGCCACCAATAGAAAAATATGCAATAGCAGGTGATTCAGCAATAATTCTCAATATAAACGACCTCAACTCCCCAATTAATGAACAACAATGGGCAAAATGAATCAAAAATCAGAATCCAACAGTTTGTTCTATTTAAGAAACTCATAATCCGAAAGGAAATTGATAGACTAAAAATCAAAGAGGGGAAAACAATCTTCCACGCACACTAAAACCAAAAGCAAGCAGAAGTAGCAGTTTTATTCTTAGACAAACTTTAAACAGAAGCAGATCAGAAGAGACAAGTAATGTCACTACTTATTAGTTAAGGAAACAATTCAGTGGTAAGACATAAAAATTGTAAATAATTAGGCACTAAATATTTGGATACCTAACTTCATTGAAAAAAAAACACTATTGAATTCAAATAAATGCCAAAAGATCTTACTGGTAAATTTCTCAAACAGACAGATTAACTAAACAAAATACTAACAAAAAAATAGCAGAGCTGAACCACGCCTTTGAACAAATGAACTTACTGGTAATAGATACCTACAGAGTATTCTACTGTACTGCAACAGAATATACATTATTCCTGGCAGTACCTAGTACTTTATCCAAAAGGGATCACATGCTAGTCCAGAAGCCTGGATAAAAAAATACAAAAGAATTGAAATCATCCCATCTGTATTATCAGATGATATCACACTGAAACTAATAATCAATGGGAAAAGAAACTGCAGAAATTTTTAGAAACAAATAAACTTAAATAACACATTCATGAAAACTCAGTGAAAATGAGAAGAAATCAAAGAAGAAACTGAACAATTCCTAAGATTAAAAAACAATTCCAATACAATATACCAGGTTCTGTGGTACATGTAAAAGTAGCCAATAGGAAATTTTATGGCTGTGAATGTTTACGTTAGAAAAACAAAGCAAGCTCAAATAAATAAACTAGTGATGCACCTTAAGAAACTAGAAGAATAACTAAGAGAACTAGAAAGGAAAAAAAAATTCCCCAATTTAGTAAAAGTAACAAAACAACAAAGAGCAGGACATAAATAAAATACAAATTAAATATGAAAAAGAACAAAGAAACAGTTTTTTAGAGATTGATAACATTACCAAATCTTTCAGAAAACTAAACAAGAGCAAGAGAGAAACACAAATAAACAAAAATAGATGAAAAAGGTAGTTTTAGTACTACAGAAATATTCAAGATGATTCCTGTTATGAATAATCATATGCTATTAAACTAGAAAACCCTGAAGAATTGGAAAATATGCTAAATAAATATAATCTATCAAAACTGAACCATGAGGACACAGAAAACCTAAACAAACAAATAATGGTCTATGAAACTGAATCAGTAATAAAAAGATACTCCAAATTAAAAACTAAGACCTGATTTCTTCAACAGTGAATTTTACAAAATATTTTAAAAACAAAGCCAATATATCACAAAATATCACAATAAATTGAATATGAGGGAGCTGTATCAAACGTAGGCTGTATATAAGCAGAATTACTATGATACCAAAACCAGACAAAGATACCAGAAAATTACAAACCAGTAAACTTAATTCACACAGATACAAAAATGTTCAACAAAATATTGACAAACTAAATCCCACAACATATAATACAAATTACACATCACAATCATGTGGAATTTATTCCAGGAATGCAGGAAAGATTCAATATATGCAAATCAATAAACATAGCACACCCACAAACTAAAGGACAAAAACCATATGGACATCTCAATTGATGCAGAAAAAAATATGTGATAATAATTAACAAGTCTTCATTTAGAAAAGCTTCAGATTAGATGTAGAAGGAACATACCCCACCATCACAACAGTTATATATATCAAGCCCACACTCAACAAGATGCTAAATGAAGAAAAGTTGAAAGTGTATTCTTTAAGAACTAGAATAAAACAAAGACATTTACTTTCATTACTTCTATAAAACATAGTACTAAAAACCTTAGCGAAAACAATTAGCCAAGATAAAGAAATAAAAGGCATCCAAGTTAGAGAGTGGCAAATCAAATTTTTTGTTTGTAAATCACCTTAATGCAGAACTTTAAAGGCTTCATCAAAAATTTGTTGGAGCTGATAAAGAAATTTAGTGAGGTTTCAGGACACAAAATCAATATAGAAAAACCAGTATGATTTTCAAACATCAGTTAAGAACTAGGTAAAATAAAAGTTGAAAAAACAGTCCCACTAAAAATATTAAAAGGAATATAGGAATAAATATAACCAAGAAGGTAAAAACTGTGTAATAAAAACAATAAAACATGAAATTATAGAAAGCACAAAAAACAGAAACACATCTCATGTTCATTGGCTGGAAGAATTAATGTTAACTGTACATACTACCCAAAGCAATGTCTAGGTTCAAAGTAATTTTCATGAAACTACCAATGACATTCATCAGAGGATGAAAAAGATTACAAAATTCATGTAGAATCTGCTATGGCTTATAGCTAGATGTCCCCACAAAGCTTCATGCACTCACAGGTGAAACTTTTTGAAGATGGCTGGATCTAGGGTGGCAAAGGTTTATTAAGGATGTGTGAATATGGATTAAGGTTATGATGAATAAATTCATTCACTGATTGGTTTAGCATAGCTCTGAGTGTGGAACGGGAAGGCCCAACCTGGGTGTGGGTGGTACCACCCAAAGGCTTGTAGCCTGGATGGGATAAAAGGAAAAAGGAGAATAGTTACTCCTGCTTGCTGTTTGCTGCCTCCTGTCTGTTCTGCCATACCATGGATTGTGTCTTCTCTTAGATGCCCTTCTGGTACACCACCATGCCTTGGAGTTAGCTGACAATGGACTGAAAACTCTACAAACTGTGAGCCAAAATAAACCTTTTGTCTTCTAACTTTGAGTATTGGGTATTTTGTCTTAACAATGAGAAAAATAAATAAGATGGAATCATAAAAAATTCAGAGTATTGAAAGCAATCCTAAAAAGAATGAAGTAGAGGCAACATAATATCTGCCTGCAAAACATACAACAATATCATAGCTATCAAAACAACACAGTACTGGCATGAAAACAGACACATAAAATAAGGGATAGAATTTTTGAAATCCAGAAATTTAACCATGTATTTACAATTAACTAATTTCCAGGAATTCACTATTATTGTTTAGATCTAGAATGCCTCTCAAAAGTCTCACATGTACAGACGTGGGACCTTTGAATGGTCATTGGATCATGAGTATGCTGTACTTACTAGAGAATTAGTCCTCTAGTAAGTATAGCATAATTCATGTGTCTTAGGAGACGGGCCCTGGTCAGAACTAAAATTTGAACTTCCTAACATAAAACGTAAGGGAGACAGTTTAAGACATTGCTACAGGCAAAGATTTCTTTGACAAGATCCCAAAATACATACAACAAAAACAAAACTAGACAAATTGTATTACATCAAATGAAGAATCTAGCACTGTGAAAAAAAATAATTGTCAGAGTGAAGAGACAACCTACAGAATGGGCAAAAATATTTGCAATCTATTTATCTGGCAAAGGACTAATCTCCAAAATATAAAAGAAACTCAAAACAGTTCAATAGATGAAAAAATCCAATAAAATTGAACAAGTGGGAGACCAGCCCCTCACTTCCCTACTGCTGGAACCCAGGTGAACTACACAAGAAGATGGCCCAAGATGAGATAGAAATTTCCCTGATTTAATCATTAGTCATAATATACATGTAAGAAATTATAATATTGTACAACATAAATAAATGCAAATATGTCAACTGAAAATAAAAACTACAATGGTGATAACATATACAATGCCTTTTCCTTTGAAACCTACTTTAGACTTGTCATTGATATTTTTAGTCATTACTTATGCCCTTCTGATGCAAAAAAGTTAAAATTTTAATATTAACAATGTCAAATATCCCATAGTGATCATCACCAAAAATTTTTTTGATCTACTAGCTGATGATCTGAATAAGACTTCTTCAAAGTAAAGAACTCGAATTATTTTTGAGACAGGACCTTGCTGTGTAGTTCAGACTGGCCTTGAACTCACTATATAGCTCAGGCTGGCCTCTAACTCAGAGTGATCCTCCTGCCTTAGTCTCCCAAGTGCTGAGATTACAGGTGTATGCCACTATGCCATGAAAGAATTAGAAATATTTGATTAGCAAAATCTATTACCAATTTGACTCATTTCTTTTCAAAATAAAGATTTATCAAGTCAGTATTGCAGCACAATTCACAAAAGCCAATATATAAAAGCAGCCTGGGTGCTCGTCAACAACTGACTACATAAAGGAATTGTATTTTATATACACACTGGAGTACTATTCAGCATAAAGACCAAAATTATGTCACTTGCAGAAAAATAGATGAAATTGAAGATCATCATGTCAAGCAAAATAAATTAGACTCAGAAAGATAAGAGTCAAAAGTTTTGTTTAATATGTGGAATCTCAAAAAGAATATGAGAGCAGAAAGGAGACTATCAATGGACAACAAGAAGGGAAAAGGGGGAGGGAAGAGGGTGGCTAGAAGAGATTTGCAGGGAGGCTGGAAATGATCAAAATATACACAAGTATGATTGGTAAATTCATACCCAATGGTATTATTTTGAATGTTATGTTTAAACAAAACATATTACATAAAAATAATTTATGAAGTCATTTGGTAGAGGGGGGATTGAGACAGAGTCTCTCTATGCAGTTCAGGGTGACCTTGAACTCAGTATGTAGCCCATGTTGGTCTGGAACTTGCAGTGATCCTCCTGCCTCAGCCTTCAAAGAGCTTGAATTACAGGAGTGTGCCACCATGCACAGTTTATTAAGTCGTTATTAAGTGTACCTGCTATTTTTTCAGTCAGAGACCTCTTATATAGTAAGATACACTCAGGCCTAAAAATTAGAATTATTATTAATTGCATTGTCTTTTTCAATATAATTATGAAAATAGACTGCTTTTATTTCATGTGCTTTAAATACATTTTTGTCATATCTTTAGAGCTACAAATTTATCATTTTTATCATATAACATAAAAAAGTCTCCATCATATAAATTAATAAGTAAAGCTAGTAATAGTTACCAAATGATTCAGCTAAGTCAGATATTTTCTTGCATAAAAAATTTTAGTCAAGATTAGCATATTAACATGAGTTTTATTGACTATAAAACCATAGAAAAAAATTTACAGGAAACATTCATTAATGTATCTCAAATGCATACAATATGCCTGAAATTTAATATCAATTAAAAGCATTTGTTGAAGAAAAGTAGACAAGTCTTTAAGTATCCAGTATATTATTTTTTTATTTATTTAAGACAAAAAAGACACAGAAAAGAAAAACAAAAAACAAGAGACAAACGACAACAACAAACCCAAAATAATGACAGTATAGGTTTTCAAAACAAGATGATAGGGATTTAACAATGGTTGCAATATTGCATATTGTTAACTTCAAAAGGGTTGCTTAGATTACCAGATATAGACATGCAAAATTGATCTAACTATATGAGTATTAACTGTTGTTTTCCAAGAATAATACAATTAGGAGTCATAGTCATCTTAGTTAGCTTATGTACCAACATTATTTTTACAGAATCAGTTCTTATCAAGGTATCTTGATCCTTTAGGGTTATCAATTATTTACATTTTAAATTAATAGAAATAGCTAAGCAATTTCTTTAAAAATATTTACCAAACTGTCTATAAGACTATATCAATTTACCATCCTTTCAATAATGAACTAAGTAACTTTTCCATATCCTTATTAACGTTTCTTGTTTTAATTCTCTTTAAAATTATTTTTCCCATCTTACAAAAATAATCTCACTGTGTCTTAAATTTGTTTTTTGTTACTTATCACTGATCATTATCTTTTTGTACATTTATTGACCATTTATATTTTACAAGTAAACTATCTTTCATGTCATGTTCTGTTTCTTAACATTTTCAGAAGCAGTCCTAATGTTAACATTGTACGCATTTTAGTATTGTAAAGACAATTTCTACCTGTTTTGTCTTTTTATTTCTGTTTATGATTTATTTTGTGATGCATACACTTTGAAATGCTATGGCACTAAAGGTGTCTTTCCACTTTCTGTTCTTTTCTCTCTGCCGTCCCTCTTCTCCAGTTCATGGGACTGAATCTTCTTTTTTTTTATTTTATTTTGAATATAGTAAAATCCAACAAAATGTAACAGAACAAAGTCAATCAAGACAAAGCAATAGAACTGGTATAGAACTTCAAAGCAAGATGCTAGGAAAACAATAGCTACTATAGTGTATCTTGTTATCTACACAACAGTTGTTCACATTGTTTTGCTTTATTCTGATTAATTTTTTTGCTTTATTTCATATTCTGTTTTGATTGGTTTTATTCTGTTTTGTTTTTGGTTTGATTGTACTATACCTGATAGAATGGTCAACTATTGGGCCTAAGTCTTTGATTAGATAGTGAAAAGAGACCTGACGGTGCTACAGTAAATAATGCAGCAAAAGTATGCAAATGAGATTGCAACAATATTATCAAGGGGAAGTTTTGTCTCATTTATGTGTAGTCTGAAGGATTTTCATCACTGAAATTTTAACATCAGGACTGCTTCTGAAAATGTTAAGAAACAGAACATGATATGAAAGATAGTTTACTATAAAGTTGAAGCACCTGAAATCATTTCTGCTTCCACCAACTCACCTCTGTAGTCTGAAAAATCTGATGAAAGTAAATGGGAGGTTGATAATTGCATAGAACAAGAGGAAAGTGAACATAAGTGATGAAGAAGAGAGAGAGTTATCAGAAACGGGATAATGTTCTTGCCATAATAGAAGGAGAAACATAGGTGCTGATCAACTGTAGTTTTTTTTTTAATTAGGAGATTAAGCATGCTTGTTGGAAACATAAGACTAATGTCAGAATTAACACGAAGTATTCTCATGTCATTTGGAGGAGTAATGGAATAAAGAGAAAAAAGAGTTACATTAAAAGCAGAAAAGAAAAAGGAGTAGGAAGAAGGTATGAAAAAGAGAAAGCATCTTTGCAAAAATATGATTGCAAAATCAAGTGTAAACAGTAATCATAATGCCATTTTCTGATTTAAATTCGTCTACTGACAGAATATCACTTATCCAAAATTCTTATAAACAGAAGTGTTTTGAATTCCAGACTTTCTTAGATTTTAGAATATTTGCACTTAAATAATGATATAGGACTTCCTGCAAAATGGCCACCCAGATAACACCACGATAGGGAGACTCCCTGAATATACCATCCAAATGCTGGAATATAAAATAATATAATAACAGAGAGAAGGAAAAAAGAGGGCGATGGGTCCTCTGAACCCAAGAAGAATCTAAAACGAGAACTGTAGCCCACAGAAAGAGTAAAAAAATGAAATAAACAAAGGCAGAGACCGGCAGCACCTCTGACCGGAGCCGAATCCAATTAGCAGAAGGACCCAAACTGAGAAAGTGTGATTAAAGTGCTGGCGATGCGTGATTGAATTGCTGCGGCTGCGGCAGAGACTGCAGAGATAGCGACTGTGGAATGAGGTGGTCGTGAGCAGGCAAGTGAGTGAACCCGGTGGCCACCACCCCCCACCCCACACCCCCGAGGGAGAGCGAGGGACAGGCATCCGTCTTGAGTCTGGAACTGCACCTAATTAGGCACAGTTCCTGGAGGACCCTGGCGGAATCTGCACGGGCACCCTGGAGGGTGATAGGGGAAGTTTGGAGGATGGCCCGGTACGGGTTCCCAGGCAGTGGCCCCGTCGTCGCGCACTGCACCAGCCATCCACGAAGCAGAAACAGGCTTGGGAAAGGCAGTGGACAAACACGGGCTCACTGCAGAGCCCAGGAAAATGCCAAGACAGAAAGGCAGAGGGCGCTCTCCAGACTGCGATACAAGCAGAACAAATTTGGGAGAAGCTAACACAGAAAAGGTTGGGAGTCCAAAAATTAAGCTCTCAGAGGAGATGACAACTAAAGTGGGGAGACAACTCCATGAAGCTATAAAAGAAATTAAAGTGGCACTGTTAGCCCAACTGAGAATTGAAATGAAATACATAATAGGGTAATCGCTAAGCACCTCTAAAGGAAACATAGTAGGAAAGGTGGAGGGTGGAAAATCAAAGGAAATTGAGAATGAAACCAACAAAGACTTAGAATGCATCCATCAGATTCAGAGAGGCTACCAGGATATCAAAGACTCCAATAAAGGTTGGCAGAACCATCTGAAGGCAACTAAAGATAGTTTTTCATATCTGGAAGAAAGAATGGCAGCCTGGGAGAGAGAAAGGAAAGACTTTCTAAAAATAATAAGAAATCTGGAAGTGGCAGTGCAACGGCTGCAAGACAACCCAAGGAAATATAACTTACAAATAAAAGGTGTGAGTG
>RJWM01034101.1:0-20839 GCA_004363535.1 Dasyprocta punctata
TCAAAGTCTCTGACCCACCCAAAGTTCTAATCCAGTATGCTTTTGAATATATGGTCTTCGTTTCAGACAAAAATGGAATGAGTGTTGGGGGCTGAATAATGTAACTAGAAATCAAAAATGGACAAGTTACATTTCACTTTTTGGTTCAAAAGAAAGGGAATAAAAGAAAATTTTCTTTCTCGATAGCCAACGTGGAAGCTAATTTAAAATCCTAAACCTTCCAGAGAAAGGATAATCTCAATGAGTTCCAGGCCAGCCTAGGCTAAATAAGCGAGTTCAAGATCAGCCTGTATGACAGGGCAAGACCCTTCCTGAAAATTACAACAACAAAAAAATCTGGAACCCATGAAGTCTCTCATCATGCAATAAACTGAAACTGAAATTGATCACAAATGAAAATATTAAAGCAGAAACAATCTACTGGGAGATAGAAAAGGTAAAACTGTAAAAGATTTATGTGCTGGTGAAGACATTATAAACAGAAAGTTGGTCTCTAAAGAAATATTACAAAGAATCAACAACTGGGATCACATCAAATTAAAAAGCTTTTACACATCAAAAGAATCCACCAACAGAATAAGGATACAACCCACAAAATGTTGGAAAAAATTTTATCAGCTATGCCTCAGAAAAAGCACTAAACCCTTTATTACATAAATAAGTAAAAACAAAAATTACAACTTCCCAAATTTAAAGACCTATTCCATACATGGGAATATGAAATGAGTAGATATACCTCAGGTGATGAAGTACAAAGAGTAAATAAATACATTTAAACATATTCAACATTCCTGGTCACTTGAGAGATACAAATTAAGACAATACTGAGATTTCATCTCTCTCCAGAAATAATGGCAATTATCAAGAAATTAACCAATAACAAATGCTGCCGAGAATTTAGGAGAAAAGCAACACATCTTCATTGTTGGTGGATGTATAAATTGGTACAACCACTATGGAAAATCAGTATGTGGATTTCTCAAAAACTTAAAACTAGACTTTCCATCTGATCCTTCTCTATATCTTCCTGAAAGGGTTGAAACTATCATAGCACAGAGATACATGCACACCCATGTGTATACCAGGAGACAGCCCAGATGCCCACCAAAAGATGAGTAAACCAGCAGTCAGTGGAGTGTTTCAGAATGTTTTTTGAAACTTCTGTGCTGAATATTGCTTACTGTCTCATACAACTCCATTCCTTAACAGGAGAAAGTAGAGAAATTATACCTCAGATAATCTGACTTGGTGTTTTTCTTAGTGAAGAGTATCATTCTTGAAATATTCTTTTTTTTATAGTAGATGCTTTGAGAAATGCATGAAATTCTATCCAGATAGATCAAAGTTTTACCTCAGTGAAAAAGTCTTGAAACTTTGGGCATAATCTTTCAAATTCAATAAGACCAATAATAATAAAACACAGGAAAATCAGCTTTCAAAAATTCAAACACCTAGGGCTGGGAGTTTGGCTCAGTGCCTTAAGCGCCTGCCCTGGCAGGCACGAGGTTGTGAGTTCAATCCCCAGTGCCGCAAAAAAAAAAATAAATAAAAAATAAAAAAAAGGCAACTAAATTTCAAAAAAAAAAAAATTCAAACACCTTTTTCACTAGGGAAGCAGTCTCCTTTGATATGTATATTTTTCACCTTCCTCCAACCAGAAATCCGACCTTCAGACAGCCAAATGTGAGATTAAGTATTTCTTGGGAATATAAGTACAAAAAGCTTTCGATTTCCACTACCCCAAAAAAAATAAATAAATAAAATAAAGAAAAACAGCATACTCATTAGTATAACTTCTGATTGTATGTAAGGTATGTCTATGTATGTAGTGTTATTTGTATATTATTCAGATGGTACCAGATTAATTAAAAAATAAAAGCACTAAGTAATAAAAGAAAAATTCATATAGATACCTTTCTATCTACATGAGTGAAAAATGTGTTAGAAGATAGTACAGAGGTGTGTTCTCAACTCTTAACCATATATATTGCTGGTGTTAGGTGATCAAATTTAAGAAAAATTTGTTTTGTAAAGATTGTGAAAAAGATTAAAGAACACGAAGGGGATGTAATTAAATTCTTTGAGTTTGTTAGGTTCTTAAAAACTCCAGAGAATCAGAGTCAGACACTGAGATAATGTGCCATTCACAATGTAGCACAGACTAAGAATTCCTTTTTTTTTTTTAATTGTTATACCTATAATCCTAGTATGATAGACATCTGACTTGGTTAGTGATATTAAATGCAGTCAGACAGGGCTAGGCCCTCAAAGAAGACAGTAGAGAAGATAAAAACACACTGCAAGCCGGGCGTGATGGCGCACGCCTTTAATCCCAGCACTCGGGAGGCTGAGGTAGGAGGAGCACTGTGAGTTTGAGGCCGGCTTGGGCTACAACACCAGCGCAAGGCCTGCCTGAGCTACATAGTGCGACCCTGCCTCAAAAAAACCTGGGCAAGGAGTTTGGCTCAGTGACTTAAGAGCCTGTCTGGCAGGTGCGAGGTTGTGAGTTCAAACCCTAATGCTGAAAAAAAAACAAAACAAAAACAAAAAACACTGCAACTGTGGTGACAGCTGCATTAGGTGCCAGGTGGGCCTCAGGATAAAGGAAACAACTATACCCACATACTTCCCAGAGAAAAGAAAAGAACTGCAATGATTCTAAATAGACATATATTCTAAATAGACATCAGTCGCCTTGGATGGAGAAAAACCTCTCTGACCCAATGCTTCTAGGAAAATTCCTCATTCATTCCACGTACGCTTGTTATATGTTTTGCTTCCCCATCAGAGCAGTATTACCTAAGTGACTATACTTGTATTATCACTTGACCATAATATTTTCCCGCCATGGACACACCTTAACGATTTCATATCCACTTCATGATTTTGCACTATATAGATTCCCAAAAGAAGTGGCATACTTTGTAATCCACTTTCCAGGTCCCCTTCCGTCTCGCTTAGACAAAACCTATCTTTCCCTCAATAAATATTCCTTCCTTTTCACCTACATTGGTTCTTTGGATGGATTTTGGGGAAAACGAATTCTGTATATTGGACATCTCTCAAGTTGAGAGGTAAACTATTATCCTTATATACTTTGGATTATTTGGAGGTTATTATAGAATCCCTGTACCAGCAGCATTTGGGAGGTTCTGGCAGGAGGTTTGCTCTTAGTTTGAAAGCAATTTGGACTATACAACAAGAACATGCCTAAAAAAATTTTTTTAAATTGTTCAAATTCTCAGAAAATGTTAGTTTGTAGTAGACAGTTTAAAGGCTGCTTCCAGTATTAGTTAGAAAGTTTCTAACAGGAAGTAATTTGCAAAGGTTAGTTAAGATTTATGGTGTATACAACAAAATGGCTTTTAAATTCTGGAGGAAATCAAATGTAAATCACGCATGTAACCAGCAGCAACGAAATTCCCTGTCAGTAATGCCTATTCCCATGTCTACAATGGTTGCTATGTCATGACTGCATCTGTTTTACAACTGTTATGCTCCACAATTTCTGCTCAGGACAGCATTCTTTTTTTATTTTTTAGCAGCACCGGGGATCAAACTCACAACCTCACATCTGCCAGACAGGTGCTTAAACCACTGAGCCAAACAAACCACTGAGCCAAACTCCCGGACCTAGTTTTTTGAGGCAGGGTTGCACTATGTAGCTCAGGCCGGCCTTGCACCCATATTGTTGCCCAAGCTGGCTTCGAACTCACAACGCTCCCCTACCTCAGCCTCCCAAGTGCTGGGACTAAAGGCGTGCGCCACCACGCCCGGCAGGACAGCATTCTTAAACAAGAGTGATTTACCAACCCTAGCAACTTCTACTGGTTATTCAACTCAATAGAGTTGGATAACAGCAATCGCTGATGAATTATTATAGTGGAGAAGTGGAAGCAGTTAAAAGTTTCTGTTAAAGTCGGGCATGGTGGCACACACCTTTAATCCTAGGCCTTTAATCCCAGCACTCGGGAGGCTGAGGTAGGAGGAGCGTTGTGAGTTCGAGGCCGACGTGGGCTACAACGTGAGCACAAGGCCAGCCTGAGCTACATAGTGCGGACCCTGCCACAAGAAACTAGGGCTGGGAGTTTAGCTCAGTGGCTTAAATGCCTGTCTGGCAGATATGAGACTGTGAGTTCGATCCCCGGTGCCGCAAAATAAATAAAATGAAAATAAAAGTTTCTGTTTATTAGACACTATCTAATATAAGTCCATCTGAGAGCTTTCTAAGTATGTCTCTGGAAAGGAATAGACACTTTTGTTTCATGCATTAACTTGTGTCTGAGTAAACACATAGTCATGCTGCACTTTCTCCTAATTTCCTGAAATAGTTGGGCACATGTTTACATAAGTAATAACTTTCATAACTCCAAAATGATGAAGCCAGGAAGAATCAACAGAGGCTAGCTTGGGTGAGCCAGTGATATCGCTCAGCAGCATCAGTGCCTGCCTGGCAAGCGCAAGGTCCTGAGTTTGATTGCTGACACCAAAAAAAGAAACAAACAAACAAAAAAAAAAAAAAAAAAACGAATATAGGCTCACTATGTCTCCCTGAAGTTCTTGGAAATTTCTAGATCTTTTGAGATCTGCAATTTCTAAATGCCCCTGACTAATAACGTTCTCTTATATTCATACAAGTCAATTCACTTATGAGCATCTTTATTGTCCAGGATAGTTAGCTTTTAGAGACAGTAGGAGAGGCTCACCATACAGACTTTAAAAGTAAAGGTGGTGAGTAATGTAAAGTACATCCAAAGTGAAAGTTTGATGGTGATTCTGCAGAAATGGCTTTCAGATCAAACCCACGTGCCACTGATCCAACCAATGGACTTTCTGCCCGTGGCTTGTAAGCTGCCTCCCTCCTCCCCTGATTGACTCAAGTCAGGGAGGTACTATCTTCTCAACTGCCATCTTAGTTCTTTGCCAAACCAACCCTTCTTTGTGCACTCCTTTGTTTGTGGAATGTCATCTGTTTATGAGTTAACTCATTCTAACACCTTGATTTCTGGTTGGGGGTCATTCTTTGAGATTAGGCCCAAAATAACTGTCTTCACTGTCTATGGACAGGTATGGAAATTTTCATCCAAAGCTAAATAAAAACGACCATCTATCTCTCTGTTTCTTTCAGTGACTAAAATTTAGTCAAAAATAATTCACTGGAGTCTACGTAAATTTTCAAGTTCAAAAGCCCCACAAATTTTTTCACAGATTTTTAAAACAGCTTTCAGTTGTAGCACATGTAGACTCGACTTTCATGTATTGAGTATAACTTTTAAATTATTTGGAGTCTCCAGAAAACATTGTTTTAGGTCATTAACTACTTTTTGCCAGATGTTATACATTTTGTGGACAATATAGGGGTAAACGTGAAAAATTTAATTAGATAGCTAAGTATGTAAAAAATATCAACCTTATTTATAATAAAACACTAAAGACATTTGTGAAGTATACTCATGCAGTCTGTTTAAAATTCATAAGTGGTTCATTTGTGTCTACTAAATAAATTTCATACAATGTTTTATCTATACTTGTGAGTGCACGTGTGTAACACTGATATCAACTCAAAAGGTGTTTAACCTCTAATAAACTTGAGTAAATTCTAGTAAAACTATACACATCTAGAATAGAGCCTTTTGTAAAATTATAGGTCAAGTTAAAAAAACTTTAAAGAATGAGTTTCAAAGTAATTGAAGGTAATATCTGGTCATCATTTTATTAAGCATATTTATTAAACTTATTAAGCACAATTCATTTAATACCGTAAATATGGTTTAAAAAACATTGTTCTAGGGGGTGGGGATTTAGCTCAGTGGCACAAGTACCTGCCTGGCAAGTTTGAGGTCATGAGTTCAAAACAAAACAAACAAACAAAAAAAACATTGTTCTAGCCGGACGTGGTGGTGCATATGTTTAATATGTTTAATCCCAGCACTCGGGAGGCTGAGGCAGGAGGATCATTGTGAGTTCCAGACTAGCCTGGGCTACAAAGTGAGTTCAAGGCCAGACTGAACTGCACAGTGAGACCCTGTCTCAAAAAATAGGGCCGGGGATTTAGCTCAGTGGCTTAAACGCCTACCTGGTGTGAGGTTGTGAGTTTGATCCCTGGTACCAAAAACAAATAAATAAAATAAAATAAATTGTTCTAAATGGTTAATAACTGTGACTTATCTGGTGATTATTGGGTTTGTTTATATGGCTTAACATAAGTAGTTTTAAGATATGCTAAAAAGTTTCCTTTGTTTCTCTAATGAATAAAGTGCTCTGATTTTACTCTACTGATTAAATTATGAATTTATCACAAGTAAAAATTACGTAGTTATTTTTCTATAAAAACTTTACGCCGGGCGTGGTGGCACACACCTTTAATCCCAGCACTCAGGAGGCTGAGGTAGGAGGAGCATTGTGAGTTCGAGGCCCACTTGGGCTACAACGGAGCACAAGGCCGGCCTGAGCTACATAGTGCAACCCTGCCTCAAAAAACTAGGACTGGGAGTTTGGCTCAGTGGCTTAAGCACCTGTCTGGCAGGTGTGAGGCTGTGAGTCTGATCCCCAGTGCCACAAAAAAAAAAAAAAAACTTTAAAAAATTACGATTAAAAAAAAATTACAAAGTTTTCCCAAGTATGAGATATATTCTTTTGTATATGTACAATACTCATATCAATACATGAGAAAGTTCGGAGCACATATATGTATTCATAACAAGTTTTAAATAACTGATAACCTATGCGTGGGGTGACATAATTATACAATAACATGAAAGTTACGCTTTTCTTATGAATTGATCATACATAATGACAGTGTAAATCTTGAGTAAAACATTTCTAATGACAGAATTTATTCTAAAAACTTTTTAAAAATTTAAAACAAGGAAAATGGCACTATCATTCTTTAAAACAACAACCAATTGATTACTGATCTGCTATTAAATGTCCAAAAGAATTTCTAAAAAGAGGTTTTAAATTTTACAAATACTTCTAGTGTTTTGCAGTCTTGTTATAATTAAAATTCTAAAAAACTATTTAAATCTCAGCTGGGTGTCGTTGCACATGCCAATAATCCTAGGACTTGGGAGGATGAGGGAAGAGGATCACCGCAAGTTGGAGCACAGCCTGGATTACATACTAAGCTCAAGGCTGTCTGGAATTACATTGCAAGACCCTTTCTAAAAAATAATTTAAAAAATAAGTCTTAGGAAATTCTAACGTATTTTGATATCTGCTTTTAATTATTTTTTATATTTTGGTTGTTCAAACTACTATTATGTAATTTCCTTGATTTTTGAAAATGTCATTGTTCAAATATAATGCAAAGAAAGGAGGGAAAAGATTTTATATATATATATATGTATTCAAGATAGATAATTATACTACTAATCTCTATGAGTTCAATAAAAAGGTTTGCGCTTTCATGGTTTCGTCATTTTTACGCCTATATTTTGTAATCTGAGCAACAACTTTGAAGATAACAATATGCACTATATTAACCATTTTTAATCTCCAGTTATTTCGTTTTGAAATTCTCTATCATCCGTTTTATTTTTTTCACTTTAAAATAAAAAATTTTAAAAACCAAATATAATGCAATCAATCGTGATTCTTACTATTCTGTAAAAGTAAACTGTTTTGCTACATTACCGCTTTGTGTACTGCTTACAGTCTCATGAGTGACAAAAGTCATCTTGGGAGGAGATAAGACAATCTCGCTCAAAAACGTATGTTCTTACTTAAGATACATATTAATTTTAGCACACTGTTCAGTTATTTACAGTTCTCTATATGTACCTAGAAATCCAAAAGATATTACTAAACAATGGTCACATCAGTTGACAAGAGGTGACTCATGAGTATTTGCTTGACACACCTATCTATCAATAGTTGAGGTATATTTTAACTGAATGCTTACCATTTTTTTAAATTTTATTTATTTATTTATTTATCTTTCCAGCACTAGGGATTGAACTCACAACCTCACACCTGCCAGGGCAGGCGCTTAAGCCACTGAGCCAAACTCCCAGTCCTGGTTTTTTGAGGCAGGGTCGCACTATGTAGCTCAGGCCAGCCTTGCGCTCGCGTTGTAGCCCAAGCCGGCCTCCAACTCACAATGCTCCTCCTACCTCAGTCTCCCGAATGCTGGAATTAAAGGCGTGCACCACCACGCCCGGCGCTTACCATTTTTTTTAATGCTTCAGTAGTGAAGAATAAATGCAGGGCCTTATGCATGTTACACAAGTTCCATTAGATTGGAGACACAACCCCAATAGTGTTTCTTTATGTTGTACTGGGTCTTGCCGCACTTTCCAGACTGGCCTTGGTATAGCCAACCTGATGACTCACTATCCCAAAAGACTGAGATACAAGTTGGGCAACACAATGAGTCACTAAAATTTCATTGAAAGAAACACTGTAATGTATTTTAGCAGCGGTGATTAAAAATAAACAAAACGAATCAAAATAAAACCAGTGGTGATAAAACATCCCCATCGAAACCAGGCAGGTTGGCAAATGTCTGTCGTCTAAGCACTCCAGGAGACTGAGACAAGATCAAAAGTTCACTGCAAGCCAGGTGAGGTGGTGCAGATCAGTAATTCCCAGCACTTGCCAGTCCTAGGCAAAAGGATCATCCTGACTTTGAGGCCAGGCTGGACTTTACAGTAAGTTCGAGCCCAGCCTGAACTTCATAGCCAGATATTATCTCAAAAATCAAATAATGACAACAAAAGAATCAAGCAAAAAGAGTCAATGCAGCCTGTCAATTTAGACTCGATCTCAAATTTTAAAAAGAAATTGTTAAAAAGTGTGGAAAATCCAGTTCAAAGCAAAAGTCCTGAGTTCCATGGCCTGCACAATGCAAACGTCAGGGAATGAGATCACGGAAGCAGCACACCACAGTCCCACCAGCTCACCCCTTCTCCTAACAAGGTCTCCCCACAACTCCCACTCTCCTTGTACAGCTGGTGACACAGCTGTGGGCTGGGGCTGCCTGAGACTGCACTCTGGGCTGGCGACACGGTCATGAGAAAACAGTGCTGAACATCAAAATGTACCTGCCTCAGTCAGGGCAGGAGGCACAGAGGGTGCACAGCGCTAGAGATCCAGGGAGCTCACACGGGAGCGGGCAGAGCGGCTCCAGGCGCCATTGCTGTTCCTACCTCCTCCACCCGGACCTCAGCCCCGTCCCCTCCCGATCCATCTCAGGGCACCCATCCCACACCTCACCATTGCGTGGCTTGAGGGTCTCCCCACGGTCCTTCTCCTATAGCCTGTAGCCAGTAGAAATCCCAAAGGAAGGAAGTTTAATCACCTAAACGGACTCCAAGCATCATGTTCCGGGTCTACACTTTGGCGCAGGGAAACAGAGCCCTCCCCCTTGGCCCCCTGATTGGACAGTCCACACCCCGCCCCCTCAACCCCGATTTGCTCCTGCTCCTTGGCTCGCCCTCTAAATTAAGATTGACAAGAAAAATCTATCCTCGCCAGTGTAAAAGGAGCTCAAATGGTTGATGTTACCTAGAGTTTTCAAATCAGTTTCCTATGCCCAACTTCCCTATCCTTTTTGAGCAGTATTTTCTCCTGGTTTTGCAGAGGTACCTCTTCCTTTTTTCGTGACAGAGTGTCTCTGTGTAATTTAGTCTGCTTTCGTGATGTCGCAAACTCTGTGATCTTGCATCAGCGTCTTCAGGTCTGGAATTACTGGAAAGCATCACAATTCCTGGCTCCTCCTGTCTTCTTACTAGACCCATGGAACTCTTCCTGGGTGCTGTTCCTCAAAATGGGGTCACCGGGGTCCTAAGACAGTTCCAGAGGAAATGGAGCTAAAATGGTAGATTGTAACCCAGAGATTTCAATATCAGTTTCTTATGCCGACCATCTCTAGCCTTTTTTGAGCAGTAGTTTCAACAGGTTTTGCAGAGCTGCCTCTCCCTCTTTCTTTTCTTCTTTTTTTTTAATCATAGGATGTCTCTGTGTATTTTAGTTCACTTTCATTATGTTCAAAACTCTATGTGATCTTCCTACATCAACCTTCTCAGGTCTGGGATTACTGGCATGCACCACCATCTCTGACTCCTCCTGTCTTCTTACTAGACCCAGGGGACTCTTACTGGAAGTTGCCCATTAAAATGGTGTCACATGTGTCCTAAGCCGTTCCAGAGTTAAAATACCATCAGGTAAACGCCAGAACACAATGAGTAGAGGGAGGGCTTGATATTGTGAGTGGTAAAAATTTGCAATAAGGCAGTTTCCTTCATGGAAAACATTTTCTCGCTCACTATATCTCAATTTACTCATTTTAATGAATTTAGGTAAATATATGCCTGAGGGGCAATATAATAATTGAATAAATGTACTTCATTGTGTTGAAGCAGAGAAACTGAGAGACTTCAGACTGTCTATTCACTTCCTTTATCTGCAGTTCTCTCTGCACAAGTTAAAACTCTCCGTCTTTCAACATGTTACTAATCCTATAAGAAATATTTTTCCTGGAATCATGTTATACTTTTTTTTTTTTTTCCGCAGTACTGGGGGAATCAAACTCGCAATCTCGTGCTTGCCAGGAAGGTGCTTAAGCTACTGAGCCAAACTCCCCGCCCATCATGTGATACTCTTAATCAATGTCTTGATAGGCATGAGAGGTGGGTAGGATATCAGCAACTTTGTGGTGTATTGGGTTGAGTCATGGACATGTGACATTTGATATGGTTACTTCTCCATACCTTAACTTCCTCTCTGGTACTGCTTTTACACTGAGCTTCCTGGTTCTCATATTCGCTTTTCCTTTCCTTTCTTGTTTTCTTCCATTCTGATATTTCTACTTTCGACTCAAATAATAACTGACTTCAATCTCTGAAACACTGAGTTGATATATCTTTTATTTTTAAATTCTAGTTGTGAGGTCAATTGTACCGACATTAAGACATTAGTAAAAGTAATGTTTGTGAGCAAAATAATTGCAAAATGTATCAAATCTTTCTTTAGAAGACTATACAAGTGAGTTGTCTCTATGACTACTCTTCATTGATTTTCTGCATATGATTATATTTCAGCATGATTCCAGCAACACTATTCATATAAAACAACACTCTAGGGGGAAACCCATGGTAGCAAGTAAGTACCTCTGTAAGGACAAAACCCTCAACACTGTTTTAACATGTGCCACCTGCTTTCCACTGCTCTGCACCTGTGACTGTCAGAAGTATAGAGCCATTCAGAGCAGATGGGAGAAGCACACCAAATAGGTCGGCAGCCCAGACTGCACTGAAGGGATGGTCACGTCCTTTGCTCTCTAGACTCAAGGTACATCTCAGTCTCAAATCATTGGAGTCATGACTCTGCTCCCCACTCGTTTGTTCACGTGCTTTACACCAACAGTGAAGTGCCGGGTGACTTTAATACACTCAAATCAAGTATCTGAATTTAAACCATGAAAGTCCTTGCATTCCTTCTGTGATTATCAATGAATAAGAAAAAGTCAATTCTAAGATAATTGTATTTGGATATAAAACATGAAGGAATTACTACTTATTGGAAAGCCACCATGTCTTGAAGCATTTCCATATGACAAAATGTATGGAATAAAAACTAATCAAATGCAAATTATCTGCACTTTCCTGTGTATTGAACTTTTTTCAGCATTTCAGTTGAATATTGTCATAAGATGCTCCCAGCCTAGGGATTTACATACTGTATTCACCAATTTGAGAAGAGCAGAGTTATTGTGAGGACTTTGCTTAAGTGATCCTTACCTGACACAACAAATCACCAAAGACATCTCTCTGGTGTGATCCACCATCCTTTTTGTTTGCAATATTCCATTGCCTTCTTCCTTGCTCTGCATAGCCATGAAGAGTCATTTCTCCATGGAACAGCCTGATGGAATGTGAATATTTTACTGAAACTTGCTCAAACGATTTCCTTGTCATTCAGAGTAAAAGCCAAAGCTTCTTTCGGCACACGTTTGTACTCTGATGGGGTTTCACTGCCTTGCTGAAGTCCCAGTCTCTTTCTGTCTTGTACTCACTCCATTGGAGCCACACCAAAGTTTCCTCTAGATTCTTACAATTGCTAGACAGACCCTTTGCACACATCCTCTGGTGACCTGAGTTGCTCAATCCTAAAGCATTTAATTACTCAATCCTTCGTTCCATTCTCATCTTTATGGCAAACTTTCCCTTGACTAACCTGTTAATAATTGAAACATCCCAAGGAAGTGTGATATTTCAGTCCCCTTCTCACTCCTAGTTTAATTATTACTGTACTATTCAACATGGTCTGAGGTAATGTACAGTTCATCTAATCATTTAACTTAACTCTTGTTTATAATGTATCATTTGATCTCAATTTACACTGGTTAAGGATTGGCTTTTCTTGTCCATCTCAGTTTAGAGGGCGTTTCAAAGAGCAGGAGCAAATCAGTGTCGAGGGGCGGGCTGTGTGGACTGTCCAATCAGGGGGCCAAGGGAGACCGGCTCTGTTTCCCAGCGCCAAAGTCTGTATCCTGAGCACATTGTAGAGTCTGCCTTGCTGCTGAAACTTCCTTGCTCTGGATTTGTATTGACTTCCGACTGTAGGAGAAGGACCGTTGGGAGACCCTCAAGTCACGCAATGGTGAGGTGTGGGATGGGTGCCCTGAGATGGATCGGGAGGGGACGGGGCTGAGTTCCGGGTGGAGGAGGTAGGAACAGCAATGGCGGCTGGCGTCGCTCTGCGCGCTCCCGTGTCAGCTCCCCGATCTCTAGCGCTGTGTATCCTCCGTCCCTCCTGTCCTGACTGAGGCAGGTACATTTTTGATGTTCAGCACTGTTTCCTCATGACCGTGTCGCCAGCCCAGAGTTCAGTCTCAGGCAGCCCCTGTCCACAGCTGTACAAGGAGACGGGAGCTGTGGGGAGACTTTGTTAAGAACGAGCTATGAAGCCGGGCGTGGTGGCGCACGCCTTTAATCCCAGCACTGGGGACGCTGAGGTAGGAGGAGCGTTGTGAGTTCGAGGTCGGTTTGGGCTACAATTTGAGTGCAAGGCCTGCTTGAACTACATAGTGCGACCCTGCCTCGGGAAAGTAAGGCCGGGAGTTTGGATCAGCGGCTTAAGCGCCTGCCTGGTAGACGCGAGGCTGAGAGTTAGATCCCTGGTGCCCCTTCCCCCCACCCCCCGAAAAAAACGGGCTGTGAGCTGTGTTGTGCTGTTTCCGTGATCTCATTCCCTGACGTTCGTATGTGACTTTTACTCGAAGTGTATTCCCCACACTTTTTAACAGTTTGTTTTTAAAATTTGAGATTTAGTCTAAAGGCTGCATTGAATATTTTTGATTCAGTCTTTGTTTTTGTTACTTGATTTTTGAGATACTGTCTAGCTATGAAGTTCAGGCTGGGCTCAAACTTACTATGTAGTCCAGCGTAGCCTCAAAGTCAGGTGATCCTTTTGCCTAGGACTGGCAGATGCTGGGAATTACAGACAGGCACCACCTCACCTAGCTTTCAGTGAATTAATTAATTTTTCTTTTTTTAAATTTGCGGCACCAGGGGTTGAACTCACAACCAGACAGGCGCTTAAGCCACTGAGCCAAACTCCCAGCCCTAGTTTTTTTGAGGCAGGGTCGCATTATGTAGCTCAGGTCGGCCTTGCGCTCGCGTTCTAGCCCAAGCCGACCTCCAACTCACAACGTCCGCCTACCTCAGCCTCCCGAGTGCTGGGATTAATGGGCCTAATCTTAAAGAATGACCCCCAACCAGAAATCAAGGTGTTAGAACTAGTTAACTGATAAGCAAATGACATTCCACAAACAAAGGAATGCACAGAGAAGTGTGGGTTTAGCAAAAAACTAACATGGCAGTTGAGAAGATAGTACCTCCCTGACTTGAGTCAATCAGGGGAGGAGGGAGGCAGCTTGCAAGCTCTGGGCAGAAAGTCCACCGATTGTTTGGGTCAGTGGCACCTGGGTTTGATCAGAAAGCCATTTCTGCAGAATCACCATCAAACGTTCACTTTGGATGTACTTTACATCACTCACTACCTTTACTTTTAAGGTCTGTGAGCCTCTTCCACTGTCTCTAAAAGCTAACTATCCTGGACAATAAAGATGCTCATAAGTGAATTGACTTGTATGAATATAAGAGAACGTTATTAGTCAGGGGCATTTAGAAATTGCAGATCTCAAAAGATCTAGAAATTTTCAAGAACTGCAGGAAAAAATAGCCAGCCTATGTTGATTCCTCCTGGCTTCATCATTTTAGAGCTATGGAAGTTATTACTCATGTAAACATGTGCCGAACTATTTCAGGAAATTAGGAAAAAGTGAAAAAGTGCGGCATGACTATGTGTTTACTCAGACACAAGTTAATGCATGAAACAAAAGTGTACTTTCCTATAGACATATGTAGAGAACTCTCAAATGAACTTACATTATGTCTAATAAACGGAAACTTTTAACTACTTCCATTTCTCCATCATAATAAGTCACCAGGGGTGGCTGTTACTCAACTCAGTGTCTGTTGAATAGAATAACCAAGTAGAAGTTGCAGGTCTTGATAAATCACTGTTGTTTAAGAAAGCGTTCTGGGGAAATTTTGGAATATACCGGTCTTGAAACTGATGCAGTCATGACATAGCGAGCATTGTAGGGATTGGAAATAGGCAGACTGGATTGGGGATTTCACTGCTGCTCACTGCATTGCATTTGATTTCCTCAACAGTTTGAAACCCATTTTTTGGTATATACCGTAACTCATAACCAACATTTGCAAACTACTTCCTTTTAGCAAACCTCCAACTAATACTGGAAGCAACCTTTAAACTGTCCAGTATAAAATAACATTTTCTGAGAATTTGAACTTTTTTAGACAGGGTTTCACTATGTAGTTTAAATTAGCTTCAAACTCACAGCAAACATCCTGCCAAAATCACCCTTATATATCCAAAATATATAAGGAAAATAGTTTACCACCCAGCTTGTTAAGTGTCCTGTATGCCAAATTTGTGTTCCCCAAAATCAAAGAAGCCAAAGGACCAATGGAGGTGAAAAGGAGGGAATATTGAATGAGGGAAAGATAGGTTTTGTCTAAGAGACAGAAGGGGACCTCTAAAGTGGATTACAAAAGACATTACTTCTTTTGGGAATCTGTATAGGGCAAAATCATGAGGTGGCTATGAAATCACAAGGTGCATATGTGGTGGGATAAAACTATGGTCAAGTGATAAGAATATAAGTATAGTCACTTAGGTAATATTGATCTGATAGGGAAGCCAGACACATAACAAGTGTTTGTGGGATGAACGAGGAAGTTTTCTAGAAGGGTTGGGTCAGGGAGGTTTTTGTCCATCCAAGGTGACTGATGTCTATTTAGAATATCAGTCACTGCAGTTCTTTTCTCTGGGAAGTATGTGGGTATCGTTGTTTCCTTTATCCTGAGGCCTGCCTGGCACCTAATGCAGCTGTCACCACAGTTGCAGTGTGTTTTTATCTTCTCTGCTGTCGTCTTCAGTGCCTAGCTCTGACTGACTGCTTGTAATATCACTGACCAATTTATATGTTTATAATACTAGGATTACAGGTGTAACAATTTAAAGAAAACATTTAAATAAAAGGAATTCTCAGCCTAAGTTGTATTATGAATGGCACATTATCTCAGAGTGACTCTGATTCTCAAGAGATTTTAAGATCCTAACAAACTCAAAGAATTTAATTACATCCCCTTCGTGTTCTTTAATCTTTTTTATAAGCTTTACAAAACTGAAATTTTTCCTAAATTTGAACACCTAATACATAATTGATTTGTCTGCACCAACATTGTATATGGTTAAAAGTTGAGGATACCTCTGTGATATCTTTTAACACATTTTCATCCATGTAAATAAAAAGGTATCTACATGAATGCTTTTTTTTATTACCTATGCTCTTATTTTTTAATTAATATGGTACCATCTGAATGATATATAAATAACACTACACACATAGACATACCGTACATACAATCAGAAGTTATACTAATGGGTATGCTGTTTTTATTTATTTTATTTTATTTTATTTATTTTTGGGGTGATACCAGAAATCAGAAGCTTTTTATACTTATACTCCCAAGAAATACTCTCACATTTGTCTGTCTGAAGGTCGGATTTCTGGTTGGAGGAAGGTGAAAAATACACATATCAAAGGAGATTGCTTCCCTAGTGAAAAAGGTGTTTGAATTTTTGAAAGCCGATTTTCCTGTGTTTTATTATTGGTCTTATTGAATCTGAAAGATTATGCCCGAAGTTTCAAGACTTTTGCACTGAGGTAAAACTTTGATCTATCCGGATAGAATTTCATGCATTTCTCAAAGCATCTATTATAAAAAAAAAAAGAACTTTTCGAAAATGGCACACTTCACTAAGAAAAACACAAAGTCAGGTCATCTGAGGCATTTCTCTTACTTTCTCCTGTTAAGGAATGTAAGTGTAGGAGACAGTAAGCAATATTCAGTGAAGAAGTTTCAAAAAACATTCTGAAATGCTCCACTCATTGTTGGTTCACTTATCTTTTGGGACATCTGGGCTGTCTCCCAAGATTTAACTATTACAGATTGTCCCAATATACATAATGGTGTTCATGTATTACTGTGCTGTGGTGGTTTGAAGTCTTCCAGGAAGATACAGAGAAGGTTCAATGGAAGGTCTGGTTTTAGTTTTTGAGAAATCTGGGTACTTGTACAAGCCACTCAGCTCTATCCCTGGCCGTTTCCCACCATTTTATGTGTTGTATCTTTACTCGGTTGGTGGATTCTTTAGATGTGCAAAAGCTTTTTAATTTGATGTGATATCCCAGTTGATTCTTTGTAATATTTCTCGAGAGACCCACTTTCTGTTCATAAAGTCTTCACCTTCACATAAGTCTTTTACGGGTTTTACCTATTCTATTTCCCAGTAGATTAAGTGTTTCTGCTTTAATATTTACATCTGTGATAAATTTCAATTTCAGTTTATTGCATGATGACACATATGAGTCTTGGATTAGGTTTTGCCATGTAAAACAGCAATTTTTCCAGCAGCATTTATTAAAGAGGTTATCTTTCTTCCAGTGAAGTTGTTTGGCACCTCTGTGAAAGATAATGATAGCTAAGCATCCTAGGAGTTGTTTCTGCATTTTCCAATCTGTTCCTCTTATTCTCAGGTATGTTTTGTGTTACATTTTTAAAATTTTGTTTTCAATTTTGTTTTGCTTTGGTTGTTTTGCGACTACCATGCTGTTATTTTTGTTGCAGTAGCTTTGTAGTATAACTTCAATTTGGTGATTGCTATGCCTGTTGCCTTCCCCTTGTTACTGAGAATTGATTTTGCTATTCTAGGTTTCTTCTGGTTTTGGCTTATGAATTTTAGAATTGTTTTCTGTAGTTCTGTGTGGTATGCTCTTGTTAGATTGATTGGGATTACATTAAATCTTCATAACAATTTTGGAACTGTGCCTATTTTCACTACATAATTTCTATCTGGCCCAAAACAAGGGACCTCTTTGCATTTTCTAATATCTTCTTGGATCACCTTTTCAGAGTAGGATAGTTTCCAATGAATAGGTGTTTCACTTCCTTTTTTATATTAATTCTTTTTTTTTTTTTTTTTGGTACCAAGGATCGAACTCACGGCCTCACTCTTGCCAGGCAGGCACCTGTGCCGCTGAGCTAAACCCCTGGTCTAGATTTATTCTTAATTATTTTATTTTTCTTGATGGAAATGCAAAAGTTGTGGTTTCCATAATTACTCCCAGTAAACTGTTGATATTATCCATTTGAGTGCTTGATTTTAGTTGTTGTGGGGTTTTTTTGGTAAATAGATACACAGTTTATAGCAATACATGTTTTTCAGTTGTTTCTATTCTTGTGTAGTAACTTTTCTGTGATCTTTGCAGTAATGGCTAAGTATTTTATATAGCCTTTTTGTGCTGTTGTTTGGTGGTTTCTTTTTGGTTTCCACAATATCTTTTTATATAATTTAAATAGTTATTCAGTGTCTTCATGTAGATAACTTACTGACATTTTTCAAATACTCTTTCTTTGATTCATTTTTTTATTTATTACCCATATTTCCTCTTTCTCTTTTCTTTGAAATTTTGTTGTTTATGGTAGTGTTCTCTTTGTTATTTGTTGGCTGTAGTGAACATTTTAATACTCTAAGCAGGTAAACGTCAAAATCACATTTTCTGTGTTTTTTAGTGTGGAGGGTGATAGGTTGCCATGACTGAAATTAGGTACTTCACTTGCTGGCAAGAATCTAGGTGTAGCTGAGCGTGGTGGTGCATGCCTTTAATTCCAGCACTCTTGGGAGGCTGAGGTAGGAGTAGCATTGTGAGTTTGAGGCCAACTTGGGCTACAACGGTTAGCGCAAGGCCGGCCTGAACTACATAGCGCGACCCCATCTCAAAAAATTAGGGCTGGGAATTTGGCTCAGCGACTTAAGTGCCTGCCTGGTAGGTGCAAGGTTGTAAGTTTGAGTCCGCGGTGCCACAAAAAAAAAAAAAAAAAAAAAAAAAAAAAAAAAATCTGGGTGTAGAAATGTCTGAGTTATTTATTTAGGCTTTAGGGAAAAACTGCTTTTTTTCCAGTTAAAATTTATTTGCACACCAGAATTTTCAAAACACTCTTGTTTCCCCCACCCCACTCTCAGAAGATTGAAGATATTTTTCGGTGATTATCACTGTCAGAATCTAACAATGGTGCAGACATGAAATTCTCCAAATTTTAGGATGTTTAAAGCTACCTCCAGAGTTTTTGCTTCTTAAATTTCTCTTTTTCTTCATCAGGATGCTAAACAAAATCCTAACTTCTTCCGTTTCTAAGATGCATCAGAGTAATTTACATTGCTGCAATCCTTCCTCCTCCTTCTCCAGTTTAGACTTCATGTTCTTGATTTTTTTGTTGCTGTATTTTTTAGAAAGGGTCTTGCTGTGTCATACAGGCTGGTCTTGAACTCGATTATTTGGCCCAGGCTGGCCTGGAACTCATGGAGAACATCGAGTTTCTAAAGTGTTTGGAATTTTAAATTAACTTCCACTTTTGTTATTGAGAAAGCATCTTTTCTTTTATTCCCTTTTTTTGAACTGGAAAGTGAAATGTGAGTTGACTGTTTTTGATTTCTAGTTACATTATTTAGCCCCCAACACTCATTCCACTTTTGTCCAAAATGAAGACTACGTATTCAGAAGCATACTTGATTAGAACATTGGATGGGACAGATAATTTGACACCTCAATACTCTGTCCATGTGAGGGAATTCTCAGGGTGCATTCCCTGTTGATCTCAACCTCTAAGGCCAGGCTTTTAACTTGATCCTCTCAAAATACTTTGTGAGGGCCGGAAGTTTGGCTCAGTGCCTTAAGCGCCTGTCCTGGCAGGTGCGAGGTTGTGAGTTCAATTCCCGGTGCCGCCAAAAAAAAAAAAAATACTTTGTATAAGATTGAGAGTTCTCCCTAATTTGTCTGAGTCCTCAGTTGGTGTGTCCAGCACAGCCCTCAAAGTTCCTGGTGGGGAAGGATGGCAAGAGGATGGAGAAATAATGATAAAACAGAATATATAGAAAGCTGAGGTTGGGTGGAACCCTGTCTCTGGATGGGAGGAAAAGGAACTGCTCAACCAAAGTAGTGCGATTTATTTATACAGTTAGCAAGTTAATGTCACGTGACAACCCCTTTGCCTAGCATCTCATTGTATGGATTGCTTTCTAGCTAGGTGTTCTCTGGGTTGGAACAGCTAATTCATGTGACCTGCCCCAGGCACTTTTTTCTCAGACTGGACTGGCCTTGCTTTAGCCCTGCACATGTGATTATTTTCAGCTTCAGCTGCTCAGTAGTGTGAATAATATTCCTTTGTGTGTCCCCATGGACCTATCACCACCTCCATGAACATAAAAGCCACTTCTCTCAAGGGTAACAGAAGGTTTTGCACCATTGGCAACATACATATTCATTAATCACCTTCAACATCTGTCTTCTCTTTGAATTTCTAAACTGCCGTCCACCTCATAGGCAGGGGCATTTTCTGTGATATGCCAGAGATATTCATCAGATACTCATCTTATCAGTTTTTTGAAAATTCTCCTTCAGGTTGGACTCTGATCTTGTATGCTAACTGTGTAAATTGTGCTTTAGACAAGGTGTACAAATAAAACTCAGGACTCCAAACGAGAACCAATGAGCCCATTGTATATATCGCTTCAGCCATGAATTCCAATACAGCATTCAAAGTCCCATATAAGATGTACATATCGATGGAGAAGAATTGTTTGATGACTAAAACATGAACAGTACATTTGAAAGAAGCAATCTCATTTCAGATATTTCTTAAATTTTATGGAAAACAATACATTTCAAAACAAAATAATACTAGAGTGACACTAGTTAATGTGTTAATACATTGCATGTCTTTATCGTCAAAGCAGTTACAGACCTTAAGACAAAAGATAAATACACTCAGGTACTTCCTAAGGATAAGCATCAGGAATTGATATTGTTTGTTTGTTTGTTTGTTTGTTTTTGGTACCTGGGGTGGAACTGTCAACCTGCACCTGCCAGGCAGGCACTTAGGCCACTGAGCTAAATTCCCGGCCCTATTTTTTGAGACAGTGTCTCACTATGCAGTTCAGGCTGGCCTTGAACTCACTTTGTAGCCCAGGCTGGTCTGGAACTCACAATGATCCTCCTGCCCCAGCCTCCCAAGTGTTGGGATTACCGGCATGCGCTGCCACACCTGGCTCATTAGGTTATTTTGGGTCACTCTATTTTCATGTGGGCATTTACTCCTCTCCACTTCCTTTTGATTCTACCTTTTGTGTCTTCCACACATTGTGATGTGTTTAGAGTCATTGTTTAATTTTCAGTAACTAT